>CAUYLG010041168.1:0-49769 GCA_963573385.1 Cacajao melanocephalus | reverse complement strand
GGCTGTGGCTGGGGATACACATGACCCGGGTTGGCCGTGGTTGCTTTTTGTGCTTATTTTGCACCACGGCACACTAGCATGGGAAACTTTTTTTCTCTATTACCCCCCCCCAAAAAAAAAAAAAAAAAAAAAAAAGCTGTGTTGAAGAAACTCAAAGAAATTCAATATAATACAGAGAAGGAATTTGGAATTCTCAGAAAAATTTAACAAAAAGTTTGAAATAATTAAAAAGTATCAAGCAGTATTTCCAGAGCTGAAAAATGCAATTAGCATACTGAAGAATGCATCAGAGTCATCTGATAGAATAGGTCAAGCAGATGAAAGAACCAGTGAGTTTGAAGACAACCTATTTGAAAACACACAGTCCAAGAAAACAAAAGAAAAAACGGCAAAATCTAAGAGTTACTGGCTTTAGGGGGGTTGCTGGCCTTTAAGGAAGAGGTAGAGAAAGAGATCTGGGTAAAAAGCTTATTCAAAGGGAAAATAACAGAGAACTTCCCAAACTTAGAGAAAGATATCAATATCCAAGTACAAGAAGGCCACAGAACACCAAGCAGATTTAACCCAAATACTCCCTCAAGGCATTTAATAATCAGACTCCTAAAGGTCACAGATAAAGGATACAAAAGAAACAAGAAAAAATAAACACAAAAATACAATGGAGTTCCAGTACATCTGGCAGCAAACTTTTCAGTGGAAACCTTACAGGCCAGCAGAAAGCAGCATGACATATTTAAAGTGCTGAAGGAAAAACGTTTATCCTAGAAAAGTATATCTGGAAAAAAATATCCTTCAAGCATGAAGGAGAAAAAAAACGACTGTCCTTGAGAAACAAAAATTGAGTGATTTCATCAACAGCAGACTTATCCTACAAGCAATGTTAAAGGGATTACTTCAATCAGAAAGAAAATGATATAAATGAGCAATAAATCATCTGAAGTTACAAAACTCAGTTGTAATAGTAAGTACAGAGACAGAGAAACACACAGAATATAACACTGTAACTGTGGAGTGTAAACTACTCTTACATTAATTAGAAAGAATAAACAATGAACCAATAAAAAAAAAAACCTACAACAACTTTTAAGACATAGTACAAGAAGATATAAATAGAAACTACAAAACATTAAAAAGGCATAGAGTATTATTAGTTTTCTTTTTACAGGTTTATTTGTTTATGCAAACTGCCATTATCAGCTTAAAATAATGGGTTATACGATAGTATCTGCAAGCCTTATGGCAACCTTAAACCAAAAAATGTACAATGTTTACACACACACAAAAAGCAAGACACTAAATCAGATCACCACAGAAAATCACCTTCACTAAAACAAAGACAGGAAGGAAAGAAAGAAGGAGAGAAGACCAGAAAACAACAAAATGGCAGAAGTAAGTCCTTATTTATCAATAACATTGAATGTAAAGGACAGAACTCTCCAATCAAAAGACACAGAGTGACTACATTAATTTAAATGATAAGATCCAATAATTTGTTGCCTACAAGAAACATACTTCACCCATAAAGACACAGGTAAACTAAAAATAAGGGGATGGATAAAGATATTCCATACCCATAGAAACCGAAAGAGAACAAGAGGAGCTCTACAGGGACAAAATAGCTTTCAAGATGAAAGGAAAAAAAAACTTTAAGAAGAGACAAAGAAGGTCACTACGTAATGACAAAGGGGTCAATTTAGCAAGAGGACATAATGATTGTAAATATATATGGATCCAATATTGAAGCACTCAGATATATAAAGAAAATATTATTAGAGCTAAAGAGAGACAGAGACCCCAGTACAGTAATAGCTGGAGACACCAACATCCCACTTTCAGCAAAGAAACATTGGACTTATTCTGCATCATAGACCAAACGAAACTGGGAGATATTTACAGAACACTTCACCCAGTGGCTGCAGAATACACATTCTTTTCCTCAGCACATGGATCATTCTCAAGGAGAGACCATATGTTAGGTCATAAAAGTCCTAAAACATTCAAAAAATATAAATAATATCAAGCACCTTCCCTGACCACAATGGGATAAAACTAGAAATCAATAACAAAAGGAATTTTAGAAACTATACAAATACATGGAAAGTAAACAAAATGTGCCTGAATGACCAGTGAGTCAATGAAGAAATTAAGAAGAGAACTGAAAAATTTCTTGAACCAAATGATAATGAAAACACAACATTCAAAACCTATGGGATACAGCAAAAGCAGTATTAAGAGGAAACTTTATAGCTGTAAGTGCCTACATAAGAAAAAAAAGAAATTGTCAAATAAACAATTTAAAAACAAGAACAAACCAAATCCAAAATTAGAAGAAATAACAAAAATCAGAGAATAAATGAAATTGAAATAAAGAAAATACCAAAGATCATTAATCAAAAAGTTGTTTTTTTGAAAAGTTAAACATTTAGCCAGACTAAAAAAACAAAAAAGAAAAAGATCCAAATAAATAACATCAGAGATGAAAAAGGAGACATTACAACTGATACCACAGAAATTTAAAAAAATCATTAGTAGCTATGATGAACAACTATATGACAATAAATTGGAAAATCTAGAAAAAATGAACAAATCCCTAGACAGATAAAACCTACCAAGATTGATCCATGAAGAAATCCACAACCTGAACAGACCAGTAATGAGTAATGAGAATGAAGTTGTAATAAAAACTTTCACAGTAAAGAAAATACCGGAACCTGATGGCTTCACTGCTGAATTCTAACAAACATTTAAAGATGAACTAATACCAATCCTACTCAAATTACACTGGAAAACCGAGGAGGGTGGAATGCTTCCAAACTTATTCTTTCAGGTCAGTATGACCCTGATACCAAAACCAGACAAAAGTGTTGTATATGTGTATAGGGATATGTATATATACATATGTATATGTGTATATGTACATATGTGTATATATACATATATTTATACACACACACATCCCATTTATACATGGGATGCAAGGATGGTTCAGCACATGAAAATCGATATGATACATCATATCAACAAAATGAAGGACAGAAACCATACCATCATTTCAATTGATGCTAAAAAGTATTTGATAAAATTAACAGCCCTTCATGATAAAAAAAAAACATCAATAAAACTAGGTACAGAAGGAAGATACCTCAACATAGTAAAAGCCTTATATAACAGACCCACAACAAGTATCACACTGAAGATCTGGAACATGATAAGAACTCCTACTTTCCCCACTGTTATTCAAGATAGTATTGGACGTCCTAGCTAGACAAATCAGGCAAGATAATTGAAATAAAGAGCACCCAAATTGGAAAGGAAGAAGTTAAATTATCCTTTTGGCAGATGATAAGACCTTATATTTAGAAAAACCTAAAGACTCTACCCAAAACCTATTAGAACTCATAAACAAATTCAGTGAAGTTGCATGATAAAAAAAATCAACGTACAAAAACCAATATGCATTTTTTTTTTCTAAACACAGTTTTCGCTCATCACCCAGGCTGGACTGCAATGGCAAGATCTTGGCTCACTGCAACCTCTGCCTCCCGGGTTCAAGTGATTCTCCTGCTTCAGCCTCCTGAGTAGGTGGGATTACAGGCACCTGCCATCATGCCCAGCTAACTTGTATTTTTAGTAGAGACAGGATTTCACCATGTTGACCAGGCTGGTCTTGAACTCCTGACCTCAGGCTATCTGCCCTCCTTGGCCTCCCAAAGTGCTGGAATTACAGGCATGAGCCACTGCCCATGGCCAAAAATCAATATGCATTTCTATATGCCAACAGTGAACAATCTGAAAAAGAAATAAAAAAGTAACCCCATTTACAAAAGCCAAAAATGAAATTAAATACCAAAGAATTAACCTAACCAAAAAGTGAAACATCTCTACAATGAAAACTATAAAACACTGTTGAAGAAATTGAGGACGCCAAAAAAAAAATTCCATGTTCATGGATTAGAAGAATCAATATTGTTAAAATGTCCACACTACCAAAGTAATCTACAGATTCAATGCAATCCTTACCAAAACACCAATGACATTCTTCACAGAAACAGAAAAATCAATCCTAACATGTATATGGAACCCCAAAAGATCCAGAATAGCCAAAGCTATCCTAAACAAAAAGAACAAAACTGGAGGAATCACATTACCTGACTTCATATTATACTACAGGGCTTTAGTAACCAAAACAGCATGGTACTGGCATAAAAACAGACACAGAGATGAATGAAATAGAATAGAAAACCCAGAAACAAATCCACACACCTACAGTAAACTCATATTTGACAAAAGTGCCAAGAACATATACTGGGTAAAAGACAACATCTTCAATAAACGGTGATGGGAAAAGTTGATATTTATATGCCGAAGACTGTCACTAGACCCCTATCTCTCACCATATACAAAAATCAAATCAAAATGGATTAAAGACCTCAATCTAAGATCACAAACTATAGAACTACTACAGTGAAACATCAGGGAAGCTCTCCAGGACATTGGCCTGGGCAAATATTTCTTAAGTAATACTTCACAAGCACTGGCAAAATGGACAAATGGGGCTACATCAAGTTAAAAAGCTTATGCACAGCAAAGAAAATAATCAACAATATGAAGAAACAACCTGCAGAATGGGAGAAAATATTCGAAAACTACCCATCTGACAGAGGGCTAATAACCAGAATATATAAGAAGCTTAAACAACTCTATAGGGAAAAAATCTAATAACCTAAGTAAAATGGGCAAAATATTTGAATAGACACTTCTAAAAAGAAGACAAACAAATGGCAAACGGGTATATGAAAAGGTGTTCAACATGACTGATCATCAGATAACACAAATCAAAACTACAATGAGATATCATCTCACCCCAGTTAGGATGGCTTATATCCAAAAGACAGGCAATAACCAACACTGGCAAGGATGTGGAGAAAAGGGAACCTTCATATACAGTTGGTGGAAATGTAAATAAGTACCACCACTTTGGAGAACAGTTTGAAGATTCCTCAAAAAAACTAAAATTACAGCTACCATATGATCCAGTAATCCCACTGCTGCATATATACACAAAAGCAAAGAAGTCAGCATATGGAAGGGATATCTGCACTCCCATGTTTGTTGCAGCACCCCTGACAACAGCCAAAATTTGGAAGCAACATAAGTGTCCATTAACGGAAGAATGGATAAAGAAAATGTGGTATTTATACACAAGAGAGTAAGTACTATTCAGCCATAAAAAGAATGAGATCCTGTCACCTGCAATAACATGGATGGAACTGGAGGTCATTATGATAAGTGAAACAAGTCAGGCACAGAAAAGAAATATCACATGTTCTCACTTACTTGTGGAATCTAAAAATCAAAACAATTGAACTCGTGGAGATAGAGGGTAGAAGGATGGTTACCAGAGTTTTGGAAAGGTAGCGAGGGGTTATGAGGGTGGTAGAGATGGTTAATGAGTACCAAAAAAACAGAAAGAGTGAATAAGACCTAGTATTTAATAGCACAATAGGATGACTACAGTCAATATGAACTTAATTGTACATTAAAAAATAACTTAAAGAGTACCTGGAATGTTCATTGGAATGTTCAGAAAATATATTTTTTTTATTGATGTAAGACTGACATGATAAGAAAGGGAGCGTTGCTATCCAAGAGATTCATGTCACAGTAAAATATAAATTACCTCTGGCAATATTTAAGACCATTGCTCCAGTTAACAACTGCAATCTAGCCCTTACTGAAAATAAAAACACTATGTATTTTCCTCAAAAAAATAAGTGGCGTAAGATTGTGATTGTCCAAAATGTTCATAAACCTTAAATTATCTCCATCTTATATCATAACTCTGCCTGAACACAATTCTGAAACATCACAAAATAAATTTAACCCCTTCTCTTCCAAATCTTATCACTGCCCTCAACGTTTTTAAGCAGTGAGATAAGCATTTCAAGATAAACTCCATACCCTACACCATAAACAATCAAAATGCAGAGTCTCTTCTGTTCAGTGGTTACAGAAAAATCAAACTATGCTAATCCAAAAGGGAAATATATAGGACCATATAAATAACAAGTGCAGAGGTAAAAATGCTTTCGGGTGTGTGTTGGAGGAAGGACACAAACTTACCTCTCTATCCTTCACCTTTGCCCTCCACCAGCTGCTATCTCTTTAAACAGGATGACTGGCAGCTTCAGTGGGTCTTATGTAACCTATTCAAGGCCCTTGGGAAATACAGCATATCTCTTCCTAGCAGCTATGATTCACTCTGATTGGATGAACTCAATCTCTACATAGGTAAGTCATGTACTACATAACGACTCCCCTGACAACATCAGACTGCATGTGACATACCATACATATGACGGTGGTTGGAGTAACAGGCTATACCAAACAGCCTAGGTGTGTAAGTACATTTTGTGATGTTTGTACAATGGAATTGCCTAACAACGCATTTCTCAGAACATATCCCTGTTGTTAAGTGGTGCACATCTGTAAATGTGTACACAGGGAGATGGAATTACATGGACTTGCAGTATCTAAGCTAGATTCTTACCTCTGAACCAGTCACATGGCTGGGGGAAACTGAGGCTCTGATTGGCCAGCCCTGAGGAGTGTCCCACTCCTCCAGCCAGAGGTGGGGCTCCACCTGAAACACATGCCCAGTAAGAGGGGTGGGCCCACAAGAAATATGGGTTTGGGAACTGCAAGGAAGGGAATGGATATAGGGAACAAATATACTACATTACTACATTCTGTTATATTAAATTTACCAAAACAATGAAGTATATTGAATTAGGTTAATGAGATTTTCACTCGTAAGAGTTGCAAGAAAGGAAGTGTGCCATTTGGCTCTATGTTAACTAGAATATCCTTTCCATAAAGTACAAGACAATATTTGTTAAATAATTACCACCTGAACATTTAAAAAAATGAGGATAATCAATACTCAAACACTGAAATGTTTGACACACAAAAAAGGGGGGGAAAGTAAATAGACACTTAAGTAAACATGGGAGGGAGAGAGCGAGGGAGATTCAAATTCCCAGCACAGGAGTACTGTGGTTAGGAAATTCTTTTCCAAGAAAGAGCAATCTCATTTTTCCTAAAATAGAAATGTTTTGAAAGTACCACATGAAAGTCTTTACCATGACCAAATGAAAGAATTGCATTTCTTAAGCCTCATATATACTAACAAGTCTTGCAAATGACCTTGCAGATCCTTTAAAATACTGTGAGATTTACAGGTCACCTTGCCTTTAAGATATCTGTAAGAACAATCTCATAGCCATGTTTTTAATATTTCAATAATATAACACAAACTTGTTTTGTTTACTTATATATATATAATTTTTCAAAGGATATCCCACCTGTCTACAAACCCAGGATATAAAGATGTCACTTCAAATTAGCAATCTAGTTTTGGCCATCCATCTCTGAAATACAAATACATTGATTAGCTAGGACAGAATATACTAGTCTTTTCCTGGATATAAAATGTGCATCTATTATTATCTTGAATGTGAAGAGTGTCATCTTGAATTCTAAGGCAGGCAAATATGTAATTATTATGTACACAGATACAAGTTTCCTGAAAATATGCACAAAAATGTCTCTAACACCTATGTATGTTATTTAGTTTATTCCTCTCAACGGAAGTGCTTTGAACCATACAATATTGTTACAAATATATCATTGTTATCATCATCTATATTCAGGCTTCCATCAGTTATGATAAAAATGATGCAGCTAGTCCAAATGACAGATTACCCAAAAATCATTTCAATTTCCAAATACAATTTGGTATTTACAGTAAATGTACATCTTTGATATTGTGGGAATTAACAGCACTGAATGTAAACTATTGGAACTCACTAGATGCCAGACCAAAAAAAAAAAATAGAGAAGAAAAGCAGTTCTTTATTACAATACTTATATAATGCCATCATTTATTTGTGTAAACATTTTTATCTTTTAAAACTTTTTTTTCTCATACCTATTGCCTCATTTACCTTTTCAAGAACACTAAATATATGCAGCACAGGTATTTTATCAGCTGTAGGACCAGTAGGGCTAGTTCTAAAATCTAGCTTTCCTACAGCGTCTAGTACACTGTTTCTGCATTTGACTAGAACAGTCCCTTTCACTGTAGTTCTTTCCTACTTCTCATCCCAGTCTAGAAAAATACAGCATCCCTTCACACAGATGTACTGTACAACGCACTTCCGCCACTCTCAACGCAGTTTCACCTCACTCGTAAATGAAGTACCTCTCTGCATCCGTTCAGCAGCGGCAGGACATAGAGGGACACAGCACACATGAGGGAGCATGAGACATGGCCCTCTTGTCACTTCCAGGTTTCAGTGTGCCCTCTGACAAATTTTTTTTGGCATTAAGAATTCTAACTCATTAGTTTCCAAAACTAGTTACTCATCTGAACCATCCTGAAAGCTTTGAAATTCTAGATTCCTGCATCATTTGACTTTAATAAATATGAGATAGGACCATGTATAAACATTATGCACACATGCATATATTTATACCCATATACAAGCACTATTTTTTAAAAACTTCACAGATGATTCGGATTATCAGCCAGTGCTGATTCAGATCAATGTGTTAGCCACCCTCACGCTGCTCCAGGTGATGAACTGCCTGTGGTCATGAGCTCTATCCAGCGCCTCTCTAAAGTCTCTGAAACGTCTGGTAAATAGCCCTGTAACAATACTAGTGGAATATGTGTGTCAACTTTCTAGCAGGTAATTAATCATGCCCACAGTTGTGAGAAAACCATGCCTCTCGACAATGATGAACCACATGTCCACTATGGATATATATATACACTGACATGAGCACACGTGCTCACATGGGAAATCAGAACACCACCAACTCAACCATGCCAAGTGCCCTTGATAAAGATAAGACAGATTCCCTGAACTTTTAGTGTGTGGTCTGATTCCATTTTGGCTTCTGTTGTACAAATCTAGGTGATCCTTTGTACTCAATGCCCAGGATCATTGATGTGCTAGAGTGAAGGCTCTCACAGGAAGATACTAACATTATTAAACATTCACTATTTTCCAAGGGCAAAAAAAACAGGTAAGTCCTAGTCCTTAACCTCAAATAATTTGCTCTCAAGAGAATGGGAGAGAGTCTTGTAAACCAGAGTATAGCTGTGGGGGGTGCTACAGTGAAGGGATGAAGATGCACATGTTATTTCACCTCTACCATTAGGTGAATTTTAATAGAAAATCGGGAAGGGTTACAAGGCCATAGCTATCTTTAATGAAATCAATTCAACAGCTATGAGAAGAAAAATAAGGGGCAGACAGTAGAGTGGAAAGTGATGTATAATTGAGGGAAAGAACTGGGTTCATTTGTTTTTAAGATGAGGGACACAATAATTTGCCTTTCTTTATACCTGTACTAACAGGGAACATATGTTTATTTTACTTCGCTCCAAAGCAAACCCTAGTGCCCCGAACACAGTCCATAAACAATAAGATGTTTTGCTTTTGGTTTTGCTTTTGTTTTTTTGACAGGTCCTTGCTGTCACTCAGGCTGGAGTGCAGTGGCGTCATCACAGCTCACTGCAGCCTCAACCTCCTAGGCCCAAGCAATTCTCCCACCTCAGCCCCCCAAGTAGCTGAGATTACAGGCATGTACCAACACAGCTGGCTTTTTTTTGATTTTTTAATTTTTTAATATAGAGACAGGGTCTCATTATCTGGTCTCTAACTCCTAGCCGCAACCGATCCACCTGTCTGGGCCTCCCAAAGTGCTGGGATTACAGGCATGAGCCATTGCACTGGCTCACAATAAGTTTTTAATTTAAAAAAAAATGGAAGCTTATCTATGACCAGAAAAAGGGTAAAATAAAACATAACAACAAGTTGTTTTCTTTAGATAATATGATGAGAGTTACTTTTATTTTGTTTGATAATTTTCTGTATTTTCCATGACGAACAAATGGCACTTTCATTATTGGAAAAGAAAGTGACACTCTTATTTCACGGGAGTTTCATTTGTTATAACCATAAAATATTCAGCATCTTTAATTTCCTAGTTTCTGCTTTTCAAGAAAACAACTGAGCCTCACAATAAATGAAATAAACCATTTTACTATGTCCAGTTCACATTTTCAAAGTTAACAAAGCTTGACATCCCAGGATAGCACAACTAATAAGTTAGCCATTCTTGATTATGATCAGAAACTTGTCTGAGTGGCACTGTACAGGAAGAGCAAGCCCTAGAAAGGCACGTTAATACGGGATATTCCCAAAGCAAGGCTTACCATTTTGCTAATGTAGCTTCCATTGAATTTAAATACTTCACCAAATATGTATTTTTTTTTTTATGAGACAGAGTCTCACTCTGTCACCCAGGCTGAAGTGCAGTGGTGCCATCTTGGCTCACTGGAACCTCCACCTCCCAGGTTCAAGCGATTCTCCTGCCTCAGTCTCCTCAGTGGTTAGGATTACAGGCGCCTGCCACCATGCCCAGCTAATTTTTGTATTTTTAGTAGAGACAGGGTTTCACCATGGTGGTCAGGCTGGTCTTGAACTCCTGACCTTGTGATCCGCCTGCCTTGGCCTCCCAAAGTGCTGAGATTACAGGTGTGAGCCACCACACCTGGCCCAAATATGTATTTTATGCAATATAAATCTCACATATGTAGATGAAGATGTGCTAGGACAGAAGTTTTCTTAATGAACATGCATTCTGTAGCTTTCTGTGAGATAACACAGAGCAGGCTCATACCACCTATCAGAGCCTCACTCAGGGACACTGAAGTTTTGAATGCTATTGTACCTGAGCTCTCGACCAATATCAGGTTGACGGGGATGACATCCAATGAGGACAAGCAACAAGGTGGCCTGAGAGTCACTGTTAACACCAGACACGTGTAAATGGCAATCCTAACTAGCCTTATGGAATAAGTATGGTAAGGATTAAATGAGTTAATATATGCAAAGCTTTTATAGCAATGCCAGGCACATAGGAAGCACCAACTATGTCCCATTCAATATTATTCTGGAAAAATGTAAGCTTCAAGACGTCAGGGATTTCTATCTGTTCTGCTTACTACCATCTCCCTAGCTCCTACCATGCAGGTGATATCGAATAAATATTTTGTGACTGAGTAAATGCTGGGGTAAGAACAGAGACAAATGCTTGGTCTGAGGGGCTTGGGGTGGTGCTGACTTCTAGAGGATGGGAGCCTTGGGGCTTGCATGTCAGGGATAACATAACGAGCTGCCAGCCCATGGCACCACAGGGATCAGCCAACCTCTATGCCTTGTAATTAAGAGTCATTTTGGCCCAATTATCGATTTTCCGAATCTGGGTCTTCTTCTCCTTCACATCATTTCATATCTATCCTCCATCTCTCATAAACACCTGGCTATATCCTCAGCTTTTCAAAAACCTTCATTATTCCCTTAGAGCAGAGGTCACCAAGCTTTCTCAGTTCATAGTGCTCTTACCTTTCAGTGACGTTTTTCATGGTACTCCTACGCCAAAAGCAAGACCTATCCATTGCATTTATTAAATGGCTAAGTCTAAACGATCTCATAGTAGTCCTCTGCATGGTGTCTAGCTGTGTTTCCCCTGAAAACGTTAACACCTACAACATGGGGGTAGCTGTTCCAGTACTCCAGGGAGCCTTGACCCACAGTTTGGGAACCAGGGTCTTAGCAATTTCCTCTTTAGGACAATGGCAAATAATCTGGGAACACTATTTACTTCAACCTCCTGGCTCCTGGCCACTTCTTCCTAGGCAATTTCCTCTTTTAATTGCTGGACAGAAATTCTGGTAGCACTGATGGCGACTGCACATGAAACGCAGCAAGTCTTAATACTAGCTGAAGTAAGAGAAAAGCAGTATCTCCAAATCTTACAGACAGACAGATGTGTTTCAGCTTTTGGTGTAAATCCATAAAGAGAAGCTTAAGTCTGGAAAATATGATAGAGGTTCCATGCATCCTGGGAGCCCCAGTAAGTAGCCAGAACCATGCTGCACAGCACTGCCTGCCCAGAGAGCCTCCCTGGGGCCAGAGTTCATGCACTAACAGCCAGGACACAAACTGGTCTTAAGTCAGCTTAGGCAAAGCACACTGGAATGGTGAGGGCTTTCTCCTTTCATCACATCCCAGAAGGAAACCATGTTTTAACCACAGTTTGGATGGCGTTTTGTTCTATTATTAGTGGCAAGGCAAAGCTTTTAATCTTAGTAACTGGACAGGAAAATAGAAAATACAACTGTATTAAAAATGTACCTTGCTGATAGAAATAGTCTAGTAGTTACTAATAGAAAAAATAAATAGAAAAAGAAAAACCTTTAAAGTTATGAGGGAAAAATGAGCAATAAAAGTAATTTTATAAAATACTAAAATATCTCTTGTTACAAATAAAGAAAATGCTACTGAGGAAAAAACACAAAAATCCAACCACATCACCACATCCAACTGCTCTTGGGCTGCCTGGTGCATGTCTGAGACCCCACAGAGTTGTTTCATGTGTCCCCTCCATGACTGGTGCGCACTCTCTCAACTGATATCACAGAACAGTGGGACATCCTACTTCCTCTAGAGGCTTTATTTGAACAGTGATGTCTCAAATGCAGCACAGAAAAGTGGGGCCAGCTTGTGACAGAGTCCAGGTAATGCTCAGGCAAGAACAATGGTGCTCTGACTTCAGAAGTACTAGAATGGGAGACCATGATGAGGCCCAAATAGAGACCATGGAATTGTCCGTGAAGTGACAATGAAAGTGGCTCAGGAGTGGGGATGGAAGATACGCACATTAGAGAGGGAAGGACAAGGGGGCACTTACTCCTGTGGCTCTTGAGCAGCCAGTACAAGGAGCCAATAAAGACAAATCCAACCAGTGAGCAGGCTGGGTCTTGGGGCCCCTTTTGTCCAAGTATATTAGTCAGGGTTTTCTAGAGGAACAGAACAAATAGGATAGATGTACAAAGGGAAGTTTATGAAGCAGTATTGACTCACACGATTACAAGGTAAAGTCCCACAATAGGCCATCTGCAAGCAGAGGAGCAAGGAAGCCGGTCTGAGTCTCAAAACCTCAAAAGTAGGGAAGCAGACCCAAGGGGCCCTGGCAAATCACTGGTTTAAGTTCAACAGTGCAAAAGCCAAAGAACTTGGAGTTAGATGTTCGAGGGCAGGAAGCATACAGCACCAGAGAAAGATGAAGACTGGAAGACTCAGCAAGTCCACTCTTTCCAACTTCTGCCTGCTTTATTCTAGCAGCGCTGACAGCTGATTAGATGCTGCCCACCCAGATTGAGGGTGGGTCTGCCTCTCCCAGTCCACTAACTCAAATGTTAATCTCCTTTGGCAGCACCCTCACAGACACACCCAGGAACAATACTTTGCATCCTTCAGGCTAATCAAGTTGACACTTAATATTAACCATCACACCAAAGCTAAATTTTTATCTGCCTGCTAGGCACCTCTGCCCATAGGCATCTTTCTGTTCATGGAAGTAAATGCAGTGAAATGCAGGCATTCCCCTTTCGCATGTCCCCACAATACCATCGTTCTGTTTTCTTAGTCTGTACTCATGAAGTCTCCAAATAACCTTCCACCGAGGGAAACACCACAGTGTCAGCTTGCTCTATTCTGTGTCTCTGCAGGGAGTGGAGGGAAGAGAGATTCTGCATGCAGAAGCTTTGTAAGCATCCTGGGGCCACGAAATATTAAATCCTGAATAGGGCAACAAGACTCGAATGGATACTACAAAATGTAAGAAACATTAGGACAGCGGTTCTCAACCAGGGGAGAGTCTCGTCTCCTAGAGGACATGTGGCAATGTCTAGACACATTTCTGAGTGTCACAAGGGGTGTGCATCTAGTGGGTAGAGGCCAGGAAAGCTGCTGAACATCCTACACTGCAAAGGATGTCACAGACACTACACAACAAATGTTCCCCAGAGAACAAGCCTGGCCCACAGCACACAGCTGCCGCAGGAAAGGAAATGCAAAAGGCGGTGTGAAAACGAGAGAGGAAGGCCAAGAACACACTCACAAGTGCATGACATCTGGGAAGCCACGGGAGACTGAGCATTTCAGGTGATGGAAAGAAAACGAAGAAAAGAGTAGAGTTTGCCATTTATTTAGGTGGGTTTGGTTCAGGGTCGACAGAGGCCTCAAGAGACTTCATTCTAAGGGTTGCAATGAAAGCCAAAGCAGCTTGAGAATTCTTGGCTCGCTTTAAAAAATGACAATGCAGAATAAGCTGGAGATAACACTCCTCTCCCACCCACAGAACACATCAAACAAACAGCCTGAGCAACGAAACTATACCTACAAATATTCTGTGCCCATTTTACATGCAACATTCTCTGGTGACTCTATCTATTGACAAAATTGTAAATCAGTCCACAAGTTCATAGTATAGAAAGTACCAATCAGAACAGAAACTCTTAGGTCAAATACAAATTAATGAGTTTGATCACTAATGTTGCCTTTTATTTTTTCCATTCACTACAAATGAAAATATTACAGCTATAAAGTGTTTTGACTCAAATGAATCACAAAGGGAGGTAAGAATATTTCCACATTATAGCCGAGGCCAGGCATTCCGAAGTGGATGGGATATTTTAGAGTTTGCCTCAATAGCTCTGTATATACACATACCTCCTGTGAAATTTGACGGGGGACAAGAAGTATTGAAGCTCAGAGAGAGGTAAAGCATAGTTTAAAAGTACACATCAGGGCAAGGTGCTGTCAGTAATACAAACGTAAATGATTACTTGAGGAAGGAAGGATATAGAACTAAATTTGGAGTCATATCTCAAACAGGTATATTTATAAAGTAGCAATACAGTAGTCCTCCCTCATCTGCTGCTCAGTGTTCCACGGTGTCTGTTACCCATGATTAAATGTGGTCCAAAAACATCATGTGGAAAACTTCAGAAATAAACGATTCATAAGTTTCAAGCTGTGCATTGTTTTAAGCAGTGTGATAAAATCTTATTCTATCTTACTCTGTCCTGCCCAGGATATGAACCATCCCTTTGCCCAGCAGATCCACGCTGTAGATGGTACCTGCCCTGCCCATGAATTACTTGGTAGCCAGCTCAGTTATCAGGCCAACTATTAGGGCACTGCAGTGTTTGTATTCAAGGAATCCTTATTTTACTTCATAATGACCCCAAAGCACAAGACTAGTGATAATGGCATATTACTGTAATTGCTCTATTTTATTATTAATTGTTATTCATCTCTTTCTGTGCCCAATTTATAAATTAAGCATCATCATAGATATGTATGCATAGGAAAAAAAAACATAGTATATATAGGATTCAGTACTCGCCTCGGTGGTTTCAGGCATCCACTGGGGGTGTCGAAACATACCCCTGTGGATAAGGGGAAACTACCATATTCTATCATAATTCTAAGTATTTGTCTTATGCATAAAAAAGCAGGGCTACTTTACATAGGCATCTTTAGCACATTATCACATTAGGTAACAAGAATGTCTTTTCCATATTTCACAGTGACATTCTCTGTATTTTAACTGGAGAGAGACTGAAAAGCAACTGCCCCTGCATGGCACAGCCCACCTTGGACAAGACTGTTCACACACTACTCAGTAAGGTGTTGTTTAACTCCAAGGAACACAGACTATGGAGAGTGTGGTCCCTGGTAGACTATTATGGGATTGCCTTGCTAAGCCACAGAGCCAGAACAACGTCCTGGGGCTGGAAGTGAGTTCTACCAGATGGGTTTTCTCTCCATCGCTAACACTGAGACCAGTCCTAGGAGGGAATGAGGAGGTGGGACTTGGATTGCAGTTACAGAAGAATTTCCTTCTCTTTCTCGAATCAGTAGCTCCACAAGGTAGGCTGACTTGTGGTGCTTTTCTGGTCCTGGGGCACAGCTGGCCAGGGCCTGGGGAAGCAGGCGGGAGCCAACAGAAGAGCCCACGTGTAGATCTTGTCCTGCTGCTTTATTTTCATGCTGCATTTCCCTCCACAGTAGCTGAGCCTCTGGCAAAGGCAGGCTGCAAATGGCAGTTTGGTCTCCATGCTATGAAGAATCAATGGGAAGGGCCCAGTGGCCACGAGAGAAGCCAAAGAAAGACAGGCCATCATGGTGCTAGCCAGGGAAGTCACCCACAGGAGGTGGCTGTGCCCAAAGGATCATCAGCCTGGCAACATAAAAGGCGTGGAACCTTCTGGGGAAACATTTCTGAACTGAAGAGGCAAGTCTCCCCAGGGAACCCCCTCTGGCTGGGGGTGCCTTGAAGAGGCTAGTAAAGCTGTTTCGGTATCTGTCATCATAATTACCTCTAGAGTCAAAATCAGTTGTCTTGTCAACAGATTCTAAGTGTTCTCTCTTCAAGAATCACACAAAGAAAGTAAAGCAAGTTTGTGTAAAGCGAATAGATTTGGGGGTTACTGTCTGAAGATTTGCAGAGGCCACATTCTAAGATAATCACCTTTTGTTCAGTTGGAAGTGCCTGTTGATTGGAATGAGCTAGGGCAGCTTGAACCCTGTTATTTAATTAACCCTCTGAGCAGAGCAGGCCCTCACCAGCCCCCAGCCAGGCACTCCCTGCAGTCCACAGCCAGGGAACAGATGTACCTCTGTAGACGTACCCGTGGCAGGCAGCTCCAAGGACAAAGCTTCCTGCTGCCATTCAGTATGGAATCTGGCTAAGAGAGGATGCAGCTAATATGGGAGCTGGGATACAGGCGGGCACAAGGACCCTTCCATGTCTTTCCCAGAAGATCCTGCACAGTCTCACCCTAGCTTAAGATAAACAAAAGTATTTATTAGTAACATACTTCACAAATAGGGGTTGGTGACTTCACAAATTAACATGAGACCATCCACTTTATGTATCACTTCCATGGTTCCCGGCTGCCTCTTGGGGAAAAGTCCTTCATGGAGGGGCTGCCTCCTATTCCAGGCCCCCTCCCCTTCAAAATGAAATGGGGAAAGTTCCTTTGTCCCCTGGGGATGTGACTTGCTTCTTCAGTGCCCCACTGCTCAAACCTCTAGGGGAGCATACAGACAAGCAGGCTGTGGGCTCTGACCCCACGGCAGTACCAAGGGATGAATGTTTACAGCTGAAGCCCCAATGGGCTTAGAGAATGAGTGCAAGGTTTTATTGAATGGAAGTAGCTCTCAGCAGATGGGCGAGCCAGAAGGGAAATGGTTTCCCCTGGAGGTGAGCCACTCAGGCCACTCTCAAACATCAGCAGATGGTTTTGCCCCGGAGTGTAGCCACTCTCCTCTGCCCTGGCCAAACTCCACATCGTTCTGTAGGTTGATGGTGTGCCAGTGTCTGTCAATGTGCTCTTTTGCCAGGGTGCTCCCCTCAACATCCTCTCGACATCCAGTCGCTTGTATCTTCTTCCGCTCATGTGTTCCTCTTGATGTCCAGCAACTTGTATCTCTGCCTGCTAGGGTCTCAGAGTTTTCATAGGCATAGGATGGGGACATGGTGGGCCAGGGTGGTCTTGGGAAATGCAACATTTGGGCGCAAAGGCAGGAGTGCCTGTCCTCACCTACATTCATGGGCACAGGCATGGGGGTGGAGCCCTAGCCAGGGACCCACCTTCTCCTCCCAGCACTCCTCTGCCCCTCTTCCATACCAATAACATCACAGAAGTATGAAACCACTGGAAATAATTTCTCAGGCCCACTGTCTCTACCATACTGACCACCTAAACAAGTATGATACTCTTTCCTCAAATCACTGTTCAGGCCTTAACTCTTCCAGGAAGCTTCCTCAAGCCTAACCTTAAGAAGAATTACACTTTTCATGCCTGAGGTTTCCAGAGCTCCTTCTATAAGCCTCTCCACCCTCTGTACTCCCATGACACATTCCTATGTATCCAGCTCTGCTGGAACATGAATTCTCCATGGGCAGGAGCTATGTTCACAAGCCTCACAGAATCAACACATCCTCTCTCATTCATTTGTGCATTTGCTCCACTAGTAACACTAAGAGTGGCACTTCATATGAATTAAGCATTTCACAGGCACCTGCACAGAGAAGTGTTTTACAGACATTTAATTTCAACCACAACTCTGCGATGCAGGGCTTATTATTTCCATTTCGGGGGTGCAAAAGCTGCCCCAAGATATCATAGCTACTCAAAGCAAGCGATGATTAAACACTGTCCAAGTGCTTAGGGCAGTTCTTTCTTTATCCTCTCTCAGAATTCACTGCATATTCCACCTTCTAGGGTAGACAGATAGATGAATATAACCTCAGAGTCCAGTGGGAGGACACCAGGCACGCAAGAAGCAATCGAGTATTACAGGCACTAGGATGTTAGGCTGTACCAGGCAGGAAGAGGAGCAAAGAAGGAAGGAATTAATCCTACCCTAGGATAAAGTCACAACTGTTCATGAATGACTGAACAAAGTAAAGGAAGTGAATCGTTAGATATATTTTAAAGCTCTCATAGAGAGGCCATAACACCTAGACCTTGCCAAGGAAATTAATAATAGTTTCTCACCTACTAAGCTACTTTCCAATACAATACTAAAAAAAAAAAACTAAATTAGTATAGAAGAGAGATTGCTGTTGTATAGAATCATATTCCCTAGAAACTAAGTGACATTTTTTCCCTCACAACTTTAGTGAAGAGCTTCCTCCAAAGACGGTGTTGGCCAAGATAAAAGGGAAGTAATTTTGCCCTGAGGTAGGGAGGTGAATAACTTGCAAAAATCCCTAGGCTGCCCTGACCCAGGGAGTGTGAGGTTAAGGACAGACACCATCTTCCCTGTGTGCCATCTGCCTTTCACAGCTTTCTTTTCTGGCATGAAACATTTTTGTCATCCTTCAAAGCTCAGATAGAGAGGTCTGTAGCCTCATTCCTCAGCTTTTGGGAGTCTTACTACAAGTGAAGACCAGCAGTCGGACTAAGATAGCACACAGGAATATGGCAGGCTGCCCTGGGTCTGCACATTCCAAGACTTCTGAGAATCACATGGTGCAAACGCAAGTCCAGATTTACAATCTGACCCCAATTATCCTACCAGAGATAATGCTATCCATCATACTGTTATAGGGAAAGAGAACAGCCAAAGTTCATCCCTGTACAAGCATGCCTTATTTCATGGAATAATATGATAGAAAAAGAGCATAGAAATCACTTCACATATTGAATTATTTAAACTCTTTCACAAAGCTAGGAACCCTTTTACAATTATAAAAAACACATTTTATATTTTATCCAAGGTGCAAGTTTGTAGTGGCCAACTGTTAATTACTAGAAAAGAGCAGGAGTAGTACAATAATAACCCCAAATGGTATCTAATAGTACATGTCCATCAACTTATTTCACACAATACATAAATATTTTAGGAGGTGCCACTGTATCTTTCCTTAATGTCAGCTTTACACTGGATTATCAGTATGATCTACTGATACTTATTATAGCAATATATTATTATAATTCATAGGTAAATAAACTAACTAGAAAAAGGCCAGGGTCTGTGGCTCACGCCTGTAATCCCAACATTTTGGGAGGCCGAGGCAGGCGAATCACCTGAGGTCAGGAGTTTGAGACCACCCTGGCCAACATGACAAAACCCCATCTCTACTCAAAATACAAAAATTAGCCAGGGATAGTAGCACATGTCTGTAATCCCAGCTACTCGGGAGGCTGAGTAAGAAGAATCACTTGCACCTGGGAGGCAGAGGTTGCAGTAAGTGGAGACTGCACCCCTGCCCTCCAGCCTGGGCAACAGAGTAAGACTCCGTCTCAAAAAAAGCAACTAAATTAATTAATTAATTAACTAACTAGAAAAAAATAGAAGATCTTTTCTTCTCAAAGAGATGCATTTCAAATGAAATTTCAGTTATTATGCTTAATTATTATTTATCAGTTCTTAATATATCTATATTGTTCAGATCATGTTACTGTTCATTGTAATGACTCAATCCAAAAGAATTTGATTTTACAACAGAACTTTATGGTAATGAGACATTTTTTTAAAATATTCTTTTAATTTATGTGTTTATTTTAGATATAGAGTGTGAGCCATAAAAGCATTAAGAAAGCAAACACATGATATTAGAGGTAAATTCAAAGGAGGACATAGAATGAAATGACTCCAAGGAAAAGAAATGACATAACATTTCTAAATGTTAAAGAAGAACTTGTTCATGATTTAAAATGAAAATAATATGCCTTAAAGTACTAAAGAATGTAGATTCTAGATTATATCTTTAGAAGAATAATACCATTTAATTTTTAAATGCCCATATTTGTAATTTATTGGAAATGACATCCTTTACTCATATTTTGCAACTTGTAATTCTTTAAAGCTTTGCATGTCAATTTACAAGCATATGGGGGAGTATATTATTTATATTATTGCTTAAAAATTCTTCTAGGCTATATGCAGGAGAAAAGTTTGAAGAAACTAGTTAGAAGATCTCTATGCCAACTGTCTATGCCATACGAACTCTGAGACTCTAGCTTCTAGGGATGACCACAACAGAGAAATATTCCTTAACCAACAGAATACAACTTTCTAGTACTTGGTGGAAAAACATTGTATACAATCAGATGTGTTAACTTTGTTAAGCCTAGAGTAAAGGAACTGCAAAACTTATTATATCACAGAATTCTTTGCTTTTGATAAGGCTATTAGATCTTCCAGAACTTAAACTGGGACCCAAGGCATGTATCACTTACTTGGCACTCACTGACATAGTAGTCACTTCTACTGAATGTTTCATTCGGGTCTGTCTTATCACACGTGTTAAATTAGACTCTCTTCAAAGGGAGAGGACAGAACATATGTTGGTGTCCTTCAAACAATGTGGATCTTGTACATGAGGGCAGCTGTTTCCTTATGTTTAGGAGTTCCATTGGTTTTGTACTAGATCCTCATTTTGCCTTTCTTTACTGATTTTCCCTCCATGTATTAAATCTATTCCCATATGTTAAACTACAATCTCTCTGAAATCTGCTGCTTTATCAATAACCTTTCCCTCAAATACCAGGCCTCTATTTCTTTTCTTTTCTATTTTTTTTTAAAGACAGGGCCACTATATATTAATATTATTATTGCCTGGGCTAGAGTGAAGTGGCTATTCACAGGCATGATCATAGCACACTACAGCTTCAAAATCCTGGCCTCAAGGGATCCCCCCACCTCAACCTACCTAGCAGCTGGGATCACAGGCATGTGCAATGATGCCCAGCTTATGCCTATATTTCTAACTGTGTACTAGACATCTCTATGGGGAAAACATACTATTAATAAGCTAGAAACATGTCCCAAACCAAATATATATCACTTTATTCCACAATCAATTTTCCTGCCTTCACAGAACTGCTACCAAAACATTGAGGGTATAGCATAGATAGGTGCCATTGCTGCCACACAGGAGGCCAATTACTAGGACAAGGCTTTATTCGGGTACTGCAGCAGAGGAGAATGGGAGATCAGTCACAAATCCACCTCCTAAACCAACTAAAATTTGGCATTTACATAGCAGGGAAGAAATGTAACTATGTGTGGGAAAACAGGAATCAGGAAGGGGTAAGGAAGAAGAGTTAGTCAACAGGCAGCAGGTGGTGGTTTAGGCAGTCATGTTGGGTGAGGGGTCTGGTGTCTCACTGTCCTGATGCTGTGATCTGGAATGTTTCAGTTCCTTGATACTATCTGGGAGGCTGGATGGTTGGTTTCCTGAAAAAGGAACTCAGATAAGACAAATGTAACTTTGTCAAGATTTAAGACTGGGAGGGGAAATTTCTGTACTTATTTAAAAGAAACCATAAACATCAGTTCTCTGGGACAATTCCATCAATTTCAAAACAAAAGTATAAAATAGTGAATATTTCGCCAATGTCTGAGAAACTGTGGCAGACATGAGAACAGAGAAAAGAGGATAGGTTTGAAGGACATTATGGAGGAGGAAAATCCAAGAACGCTAACTTTATGGATAAAGAGAAGGAAGAAGCAGCTGGGGCCACTCCTCAATTCCTGGATCAAGCAACTATTCAGATGGATGGTGGTGCTCGACTCATATAAGTGCCCAACTGAGTTCATTTGCTATTTATAGCATCACTATTCTCCCTCTCCAGTGAATTCGATGATGCAGGTTTCCCAGAACTTGTTTTCTATGACACCTGTCCTTTTGTCCATTCAGGTGCCCACCCTGAAATCACACTCCCTCATTACCTCCTGTTGAAATATCATCCATTCTTCCAGGCCCATCTCAGAATCTCATATAAAGTGTTTCTTATTGCCCACAGTGCAATGTAATCTGTTCCCTTTTTTTAAATTTTGCCCTGAGCCCTAAGCCATAATTTTACCATGGTACTTATAAGCACCACCTACGTGCTTAAGGGGGTACACTCAGCCTGGCACAGTGTGTACACACAGTAAGCTCTTGCAAGTTTGTTGTAGGAGGCTACCGAGACCCTGAAAGAACAGGGATTCCCACAGAACCAGCAAACACCTCTCTCAGCACCCATTTCCCACAATCCCTAGAGAAAAGTAGCTGAAAACAAGTATAGCCTCACAAATTGTATAATATCAGATGTCAAGCATGGAAAATGTATACACAACCAAAAAGTTTAACATTTGTGGAAAATGAAGACCAAGAAGGAGAAGCAGGAAATATAACCAATAATTTAAGGAATGCTTTAGTAAATAAGTATTAAAGTGAAGAGAAGATTTTAAAAGCGGTCTGAAAATAAATAAACTACCATGTTAATAGTAGTTTTTTAAAGCTGATTCTGGAATTTTTAGACAATTTTTATATGAGAAAACAACATTGGGTCCAAACCAGAAAGGATACAGCTGAGGAATAAATTAGTAATCTGTAAGACAGAACCAAAGAATTATCTCAAAAGGCAATTCATCTCCCACAGGGAAAAAAAAAAAAAAAGATGAAAAAATGTGAAAGAAAAGTTAAGACAAGCAAGAACTTAGAAGTTTTAACATATGTCCTATATAAAAAAAATTTAAAGAATAATTAAAAGAATATAGAGAAAGTAACAGACAAAACTAAAGAAATAAGAAAAGTGTCCAGAGTCGAAGGCAAACAGCTTCTCAGTCCTGAAGGCCCATGAAGTTCCAAGCAAGATGAATAGGAATGTGGTCCACGTCTGGATGATAAATGCCCTGGAGCCAGGTCCTCTGCCTTCAACATTTTAGTATTTCTTATGTGGTTACCAAGAATGTGGAATTTAAAGGATATTCAATAACTGTGGCATGGATGGAAAGCCCAGAAATGAATGACACATTCTGTCTTTGAGAAATAGTCTTAACTGGCTACCAGTTCCAAGCTTTTGATCTTTGTCAGTCTCAGCAATGATTCAGCTATAAAATTTCTCCATGAGGTCGTAACACACTAACATTAATCTACTATATTGAGATCACAACACACTAATGTGCATCTACTGTATTCTCACATTCACAATTTCTTTCCCTCTGCCCTTCCCCTCACTCATTTATCCCTCATACTATGATTTCTATGGAAGAACATGGCACTGGCATATGTTTGTCTTTTACAGAACAAGAGTAAGAGATACCCTGAAAGGGAAACATCACCAAAGTGGGCATAACCTGCACACAGGTAAGTCACAGGGAGTCATTTGTCAGTATGATGTCTCACAGAGCTAGGTGGCTAATGTACTGCTAGGTGCACATGAATAGCACAAAAAACCTGTGTCAGGTTTTAGGAATATCTTGTTGTGTGCTTCTGTGCTTTAGTTCAACCTCAGACTGACAAGATCCACCAAGGACCTCTGCACTCCTGCTGCTCTGATGGTATCATTTCATGCTTCATTCATGCACTGTGCAGTGGCACTTAATGCTCACTCTTCAAAGAGCTAGACCATCTAGACCCAATTTCTCCAACACAAGCAAGTGTACTTTGAACAAGTATCGTTGTCAAAGGAAAAAAAAACTTTCCAAGTCTCAGTTTTCAACATTCAGTGGTGAAGTTGGCAACTGGATATTTTAAATTCCAGACTGATTACACAGCTCTCCTGTGCTGCTTTGTAGAGTTTTATTTTCATACACTGCCATGACAATCCATCATACTCTGTCCCCTAGGGAAGAGAAAGAGTCCATCTTTTTCTAAATAGCTGCAGGAGATTCCTAGAGCAGCCTCTCCTGTGCTAAACCCATGGAGCTTAAGACCTAGGAGGCTCACTTCCCATTGCAAAATACCATTCATCTGCAGTCCCACAAATGTGAATGGGGCTGCTTCCAGGTACCTTGACTAGAAAGAGAAAAGCAGCTTATAAAATATGCTCCTATTTATGGAAGGACAGAGATAAAAGGAAGAGCAACAGCAGTGCACAATGCACCTAAGAGAACCTACGGCCTCATCAAAACCTTTTTTAAAAAATGTCAGAAGTCACTTAAAAAGCTGAAATAAGGAAAAAAGCAACACTTAAAGGAAGTGTATGATGGACATAGAAGAACTGGGAATTTGAGGAGTGTCAGTCACTCAATAATGCCTCATTCATCCAATACTGTTATCACAGAGATAAGGTTGGTAATAAAAACACACTAAATTGAAAATGTGTTTAATTCATTTAAGGGGATTTAATTCATTCTTTCTTGATTAAGAATCAGTGCACAAGAGCTCTGATGGGGACATAACTATCACATAAAAGATTTCAGAACCAGAGTTCAAATTCATTCCAATGACATATCCAGGAAAACTTTACAAAAAAGTAATTCCAGGTATTAATCTATCCAGAGTCTCTCGGAAACAGAGGCTGACACCCAAACGCCCAAACACTGGTTACCTTAACCCTTTCAAGAGTTCAGAATATAGATTATAATTGCCCAACAATACTTCCTACATAGAGTTCCAAAGGATCTGCTTGACTTATATAACAGTGTCACAGAGAACCCAGCCCCATGTGTCACTCTCAGGAATACCAAAGAGCAGACAACAAATCCTCCCTCCCTTTGGAATCAAGACTTCAAGTCTTCAGCTGGGCACAGCAGCTCATGCCTGTAATTCCAACACTTTGGGAGGCTGAGATGGGAGAAATGCTTGAGCTTGGGAGTTTGAGATCAGTTTGGGCAACACAGCAAGACCTCATCTCTACTAAAAATAAAAATTAAAAAATTCACCAGGCATGGTGGTATTCCCACCATGGTATTCCCAGATACTTGAGAGAGGAAAACCACTTGAGCCCCAGAGATCAAGGCTACAGTGAGCTATGATTGCACCACTGAGCTGTATGCTAAGCAGCACAGGAAGACTCCATGTCAGAGTGGGGAAAGAGTTTAAGTCTCATCTCCCAAGTATCCTGTGCAAAGCCTAGGCAAAGCCCCTTGCTGGGGTTGTGCAACCAGAGCAAAATGTTCCTGGTACATGGGGACAGGATATCACAAGAATATTCAGTGTGCTCAGTAAAAGGGTGGCTCTGATGGGAATCAGTTCTGGGCTTGTTATCATGGGCTGTTGCCACTTTATTGAGCCATGCTTGCCTTTCTGCTCCTTGCAGAAACTGTTCCATGAAACCTTATTAATTTTTGCATATTTTATTTCCTATAGGCTTATTTTATGAGGCACACTGCCTATGCTGCAATATGACTGGTGACCATTGCCCCAAAATTGGTTGAAAAAAATTATTGGACAAAAGAAAATAAAACAAGTATTCAATCGTTCAGAAAAAATATGCAAACTGTGGATGTGCTGATTTTATTCATTTAAAATAAAGTTAAATTAATAGTGTCATTCAAAATTCTGCCTATGGCCTAGAAGAAAGAATTAAAGGTATTGAAAAGGGGTTTTGGTAAAATCTGTATGTTTCAATTGAAAAAAAAAAAAGAATGCTAGGGAGAATAACCCTCTAGTTGAAGGCAAATTTATATAAAATAGGCTTAATAAATGCAACACAGTTTTAAAGGTTACATACATGAGATATTTTGCTTGAATTAATCCATAGGTTTAATGCCCCCCAGCAAACTCGAGAAGGTATAATTCAAATCTCTGTTTAAATCATCCTTGTCCCTCTTCCCCTCCCCTCCCCTTCCCTCCCCACTGACCCCCTCCTCTCCCCTGACCCCCTCCTGCCACTACCACCTCCCTACCCCCTAACCCCCGTCTCTCTTTCCCTGACACACACAAGTTACTAAGTAGGTTTCTCTCAGTAAACTAAGGCTCACGTTACTTCCATTGCAACTCTAATGCTTTTACGAATCAAGCACAAATGCATACATCCACTGCTTACACAGGCTTTGCTCAAGAAATTCATTTGTAAGCAGACTATATAGAAATCATAATAAACGTTCTTAAGGGAAACGGTGTACTTCTAGTAATCTGCATCCCCAGGCTATTCATAATGAGGGCAACATAACACACTATATCCTTACTTAGCACAGTAACACATGTACTACAGAAACCAACTACCAGATTAAAATGCTACCAGGGGAAAATTCAGTTTGTCCTGCATTTTGAGGACCTATCTTCATCCATACCTCAACCCCAACATGCCAAAGGGCAGTTTCCAGAGCTTAGAGGAACAAGGACTAGAACTGCAGAAAGGTGGTGGGTTGGGGCGGGCGGGGGGTGGGGAAGGGCAGATGAGAAAGGCAGTGGGTAGGTAAGTGGGGGTGTTTGGCTACTGCAGATTCCTAAGCTGGGTATTTCTGATTCTAGCTGGCTCTCTCATTCCCTTTTCCCCAACCTCACCTCCAGGTTCCCACCTGCCTCCTATTATTCCAAAATCACCAAGCCCCACAGAAGCTCAGGAATAATCACTCTCTCTGGACAATCTGTTGCCAAAGAATTTAACATTGCAAATTAGCCCCTGAAACAGGAACACACCTTGAGGTTTTCTTATGAATTTTATTGTTCATATTCTTAGGCATTTGTGTCTTCTGTCCCAACCCTTTTTAATCTTCTCATTCTTTCCTCCCTAGTCTACACCACCCTCCCCTTATAATCTTAAACTCTAAGAGGAAGATAAGCATCACAGGAAGGGCTCTAGTAAAACTCATCACTGTAACACTCAAAGGGACTCAGGTATTCAGAGCATTTAATCACAACAGGGCAAGGTGTGGGGGCAGAGGATGAGCTTACGGTAGGAAATGCAGAGAAAGGAGGAGCTGGGGCCTGAGCCTAGGAGCTAAGGCCAGGAGGAGAGGTCTTGGTAACATAGGAGGGGCAGTGGCCACGTAGAGGACCAAGAAGCTACAGAGGCAGAGTTATCCCCTCCCCTGAACCCTGCCTTGGAAAGAATAACACATGAGAGCGCACCTGGGCTGGACCAGGAGGAGCATGAGTGCAGTGGTCTGGGAGAGAAGAGTGGTCCCAGCAGCTGACCATGGAAGGCATAGGAAAGGGAGATCTACGTGACTGTGAACTTGCTGAGGGCTTCCTGTGTGACTATTTAAATCTCGCTTCCTGAACTAACTCACCTACTCAAGAGCTGGGTGCTGCTATTTGCAGATGGAAAATGGGGTACAGAGAAGCAGAGCAATTTGGCCAAGCCCTGGAGAGAAAGCTTCACTCTCTTGCCCACCGCCTCCTACCAGCATCCTGGAGGACACTGGGTGATCTAAGGGGCTGATGACAGAGAAAGCCAGGCTAGAAGCCTCTCACAGCAACACTCATCAGCTCCAGGTACTGAGACTGAATCCTTAGCCTCCTCAAGTCTCAGGGTCCTTAACTGTCACATGCGGGTAATGACTGCTGAGAATTTAATTAATGGGAAGAACCTCCCAGGGCATCTGATTTAGAGCAGGTACTCCGTAATCAGCAGCTGTTATTACTGTTGTTGTTAAAATCTGGGAGTTCGTATTGCTTATGTTTCTTCCAATGAGGAGTGTGCTACAAATCAGAAGTGAACATCTTCATACTCACTGCAAATTCACTTTGAATATTAGAGAATATTAGAGTCACACATTAAAGGAAACTTAGGAGACAGTTATAATACTAATAAGCTAATAAAATGTTCTCTATTCTAACACGTTTCTCATTTCTTACATTTAGAGTTAAACTTCCTATCCAACTCATCAAAAACTTTCCTCAAGATTAGCTGAGATATTTTGATTTTGCATATGTAACTTCAACAATTCAACCTCAGTCGTTTGTCAATAAGATTGAGGACAACAGGAAAAATCTGAAGTATGTCACAAAATTCAGGCTCATTTCCTACGACTTGAATCCAATGAAGTAATAAAAATCAGGACAACTCTTTGCTTTAATCCTCATAAAGGCACAGTTTCTGTAAGAAAGGCAGGCTATGTTTTCCATATGCAGTGAAGTTCATCCATTTAAATTAAGAAGACATAGATTTCGTCTCAGAAATCACTGCCTGGAATCTCATAGAAAATGAGTTATATTTTCCCCACTGTTAAGAATAAATCCAACTTGCCTCTCCACAGATGGAGGGGGCCTCCTATGCCAGGACTCCCATTCCTGCTTCTCCTCTGTGCCCTCAGCCACCTCCATCTGCACCACTTCATCACACGGCTCTAATTATCCAAGGGAGTGCCAGGAAACACGGAAAGGGAAAATTGAATTCCACAGTGTCAATTTTGTTTCTAGTTCACAGATTTGATGAAACAGAGATGAAGAAAGAAATGCTGGCAAACACACGGTTTGGAGACTTGCCTATAATACAATCCCTCAAGCTCCATCCATCACTCATAACCAACAGGGTTCAGTGTGTTACAAATATGCATAAGACGCAGGGACACAGGAACAGGCGTCTTCCTTGGGACAGCAAGAAACATGTTCTACTCTAACTTTAGAGTGAGAAAAAGAAGAGCTAAGAACTCGAGGATAAAAAATATAAGGTTACGTTTGTACCACCAGGGTAAATTATGTTATCATTGGTTACCACTTAACCACACTGCATCAAATATTATGAAGTCAAAAATCGCATATATTCAAATATTACTTATATGTATTTCTTCAAACATATAAACGTCAGCAACACGACACAGTCATCGCATCATCACATCATGATCCCAGTCTTAGCCGATTATGCTATGTTTATCTTTTATTTCTCAACATAGTGGTGCACTTGTTTCTTCACTTGGGGGCTTCTTGGATGTT
Source organism: Cacajao melanocephalus (assembly GCA_963573385.1). Taxonomy (NCBI): domain Eukaryota; kingdom Metazoa; phylum Chordata; class Mammalia; order Primates; family Pitheciidae; genus Cacajao; species Cacajao melanocephalus. Next base: position 20,729 of record CAUYLG010041168.1, on the reverse strand, counting down.
AAAACCAAAAATAGATGACAACAAAAAAAGAAATGCAAGCAATCACATAAGTGGCACAGCTATGCTTTTTTTTCTAGCTGCCTTTTTGATATTTAAGTAACTTTAATTAGACATCCAGAAATCCCTTGCTGTGGGACATATACCATGGACAGGAGGTGGGAGGGGCTGGATAAATAGAACTTGTGGATGGGGCATGAACAAGCTTCTTAAAAACCTACACATGTCAGTTATTTTACATTTAGAGCAACAAGTAAAGTGTCAAAGAACAGCTGAAAATCCTGCGTTTTGATAAACTTTAGTCAAGACACAGCAGTAGACAGTTCATCACAAATCTACTCTATATCAGCATTACAAGAAAAATAATAACATCCAACACTTCCAACTTTGAAGTGTGAGAAAGAATGAATACTTGAAAGCAGACCCAGGTTTAGCATAGGAGAAAAATATAGGAGACAAAATGAGAATTGCTTATTTCACGATGGGCACCACTGCCCAAGGCAAGACTCTCAAAAAGAGCACTGCTCAGGTGCCACCATGAAGGAGATGCCCCCTGTAGCTACCCCAAAGGGAGGTGGGAAAGGTGGGGAGACACAAACCCTGGCACAGAACACAATGCAATCAGGGAGAATGAGAAAAAGAACAACAAAGCAAAGTTTTGTCTTCCAAAAAGCAACCTTCTTCCCATAGATTCTCCCTTCCATCACTAGCGCAATTTTAGGCTTCTGTATCATCTTACCAGCTGGTGTATTACCCTGTTTTTTTGTAAACAAAGATTATAAATCCACCTCCACATTACAAAGGCAACAAAAATAAGGTCATCTAAATTTAAAGAGAAAGGGGGAAAATAAATGAAGAACGTGTACCACCAGCAGCGCCTTCTCTCTTCGGAGCAGCCAGAGTCTCTGGCCATAGCCCAGCACTGCACAAAGTAACACAAAATGTGGCCTTGGCTACATCTTTCCAGCACAATGATACCCTTTGTGCTCTTAAATCAATCTATGAGTTTTTAAAATTTTTCATTGCCATATTTTTATTTGTAGACTCTCCTTCCCCTAAGTTAGGCTGCAATTAATTTTAACGCCCTTATTTTTCCTTGTAGGGTGTGGTCCTTTAGTATTTATTATCTGTAATTGATTTGTTAATCTTGTTTCTGTATCTACCAACTAGCTCTCAGTGAGTGGATTTTCTAATGTGCTTGTAATATTTGTCTATGAGCTCATAATAATTCCGAATCCTTTATCCTCATGGAGGTCCCCTGAGTAACGTGAGTTGTGGAGACATCCCTGATGAGGTCATATGGGATGTCCTGATTTGCAGACCAAATTTTATGTTCGTTTCTGAGCTTGGTGCTTCTACACAATGAAAATTTGGCTTATAAAATAGAAAAGAGAAAGCCAGGGCCCAGTTTCCACTGTGGGTTCGGTTCAGAGTATGTCCAGTGGGACTGCCCTGCCCAAGTCTCAGCCCACTTCTCGTATGCCACTAGGCTGGCAGCCTGCAGCCTCCGCCTAAAACTCTAGACCCCATTACACATATCGATATCTCAAGTTACTCCCCTTGCCATTCAATGTTGTGGGCTCCCTCTTCATTCCTGACACCTGAAGAATTCTCTTTCTTGATTTTAAGCTTGAATATGTATTCTTAAAAACTTTTAACATTACAAATATGATGTTTTTCTAGTCTTTGATTTAAAATTGAAGGGGGCTATCCATTTTAACTGATTCTGCCATTCTGAAAAAAAGAAAACCCCCTCACTTAACGTCAAAACTCCCTTTTATCATCTTCATAGTAAATTTACTAAGCATTTACCCTTTTAAAAAGGTTAGTACTCAGTTCTGTATACACGTTGCACAGGAAAGTATAAACCATGTCTTCTGCCCTCCAAAAAGTTACAGTCCAGACTAAAAGATAAGACAGCTGCACGTGGAACAAGTAAGTATTGAGACAATAATACAATCACCAAGAGTTAGTACTTTAGAAAAATTGCTTCTCAACCTGCTGTCAAAAGAAGGAGTGGGAATATAAAGCTCAACTCTCAAAACTCTTCAGGCTTTAATAGTGTTTTAGAAAGTTTTTTATCTCAGTTCTATCAAGATGGAAGTGAAAGAGCTCATAGAAAGAAGCACAGCAGGTTACTGAAGAGGTTCAGAAATCTTATAAGGAACTAAATCGTTGGTAGCAATCACTCTGGAAAGAAATGGGTAGAAATTGCTCGGGAAGAAATGATGAGCTGTGGTGAGAGAGTGTGAACATGGAGAGTGAGTACAGTAGACACATCAGAGATAATAAGGGCGGTTTAAAGATGTTAACAAAACTGTTATAAATGTTAAAAAACAAAGCTAGAAATTGAAGTAGAAAAAGGTGTCTGATTTGGAGATTTGCTTCAAGTCATCTGCAGAGATGTGTTGGTGAAGGCTGACTAGTGAACAGCAGCAACTCTGAGCAGATGAGGATAAAGATGGAGAGTGACTTCAAGTGCTTCTGTCACTTTTAACATAAATAAAGCCAATCAGGGAAATAACCACACTCTAATATATATTCCACTGGTTCAATCTGAAATTGTACCCTTAAAAGAAAAAGAGATGCCCCATTTACAAATGTTAAGGCACAGATGACAGAAATGCTGGGAGCAGAATGTCATCACATAATGTCTAAAGAACATGGAATGATTCTAATGAACATCTGTATTTTAATGAAGATAATGTGATGGAAAAGCATTTACTGGAAGTGAGATTAAATCTGCTGACAAAGACTGAAAGAGACAGTCAGTTGCTCAAGGGAAGAAAGTGATTTAAAATAAAAGCATGATTTTCTTTCATTATTATATAAAGTTTAATTAAATATTTCCATTTTCAAAGTCAAGCAAATGATGTCAATTACCAAAAGCCTTTATGCTGATTTTAAATGAAAATTCGACAGAACACAGACATGTACATCTTAAGATTTCAAATCCAGGCCCATCTGTAGAGAATAATCAGAGAATAGCAATAATATGATAGATTTTAGAACCATACTAATAATAACATATAACAAAGAAATTTATACAATGGCCCCCTTTAAACAGTTTTAATTGAATTTTGGTTTCAAAGCTAGGAGCCCAGCTCTCAAAACATACTGCTATTTACAGAAGCAAGCTTCTGGGGTTGCCTAAATAGCAGAGTCGTCAATTATTATAGTCAACTGTCCTCCCCAACATTACATTTAACTGGCCAGTGACTGGGTCAGAAATGAACACAGAACTCAAGGTGGTCTAGAGGCTCAACTCTAGGACTTCTACTTGAACTACTGCCAACCCACCCCCACCTCCTCAGTATTGGGGTATGTGATCCAGGAGGGTAAGGGCCCATGGCTGTTAGTTCCACAAGGGAAGAGTCCACCCTGACTGACCAAGCAGCACAGAAGAGAGCATCTGAGCCTCTGGACCCTGCTATACCTAAGGGAGCACCTTTGGAATTTTCACTTACAGAAACCAGTAAATCCTCTTGTGTGAATTCAGGCTTACCTGGGTATTCACCAGATGAGAGAGTCTTCGTTCAAATATTGCTCGATATTTTGAATAGCCTGTAATCAAATTATTTTCAGTATTGCATTTTTGATGTTCTGCCTACATATAAAGACATTCTTTTTGTCCTTTACTATCTCAGATTTCAGGTTAAGCTCTGATAATTCTCAGTTAATTAGCTTCAATTTATAGTCAGTGAAGTAGGCATGTGTTGTCAATGAAGAGCCTCCAAATGCAGGTGGAGGAAGTTTTCAATAACTCAAATCTAATAATATTAATATCATTATTTAACAGTCTCTCATTTTCCTTAGAATGAAACTCAATCACATTTCCCTGGCTTCCTTCTTCAGCCCCTTCTCTTCTCATCTCCTTCCCCATGGGCTAAGCTTCAGCCATGCTAACTTTATTTCAGCTCTTCATTCATACTTTGTTCTTTTGTCTGCAATAGTATGCAGAATAATGGCAGCCCCAATGATGTCCGTGTCTTAATCCCCAGAATGCATGAAGTCGTTAAATTACATGGAAAGGGGGAATTAAATTTGCTCATCAGCTGACCTGGAGATGGGGAGATTATCCAAGTGGGCTCAACATAATTACAAGAGTCCATACAAATGGCAGAGTGAGGCAGGAGGTCAGGGTTAGAGATTTAAAGATGCCCAGCTCCTGGCTTTGAAGATAAAGAAGCACAAGCCAAGGACAGCAAGCAACCTTTGTAAGCTGGAAAAGGTAAGGAAACTGACTCTCCCCGAGAGCCTCCAGAAACAATGCAGCCCTGCTGATACTTTGAGTTTAGCCCAGTGAGATGCATTTGGGGACTTCTAGTCTCTAGAACAGTAAGATAAGAAGTTTTTTCTTATTTTAAGCTACGGTATGTGGTAACTTGTTACAACAACAATAACTAGCCAATATATTTGTCTAGAACATTCTTCCTTTCCCCATCCTCCTACCATAAATCCTTAGAGTCTTGGTGGTCTCAGACTGGATACCACCCCCTTTCTGAAGCACTGTATGACCCCCCATGTTAGCTTCCCCTCTTCTGTGCTTCCATAACACCCTGTATTACCCGGCATTGACTTCCCATAATTCTAATTGCCATTATACAATTAGAATTAATACTAGGTTTGTCTATATCCCCAACAAACTGTAACTTCCCTGAGTTTTTTATTTTACTTTTGAATAATATTCTACACAGCAGAGTGTATGAAACATAATAGCTTTTCAATAATCGTTTGTTGAATGATGTAATCAATGACTGAATCAAAGAATCAATAAAGAGATGTCTTGCTTTCCGTAGAAATGAAATACAGTAGCTTTCTTATTGCAGGAAAAAACCAATTTACTAGGAAATCGGGTTCAAAAGTGACATAATCACTTGCTCAGATTTACCTAGGAGTCTTTTCAAATTGCAATACAGAGTAAATACCACACATTTCTACTAATGGCAGTGGGCCAACATATTAAAGTATCACAGAAAACAAGGCAGAAATAAACTACATTTCCCTTAAATGCTCATGTCAATGAGTATGTGGTGGCCTCTGTCACCAGGGCTCCCCTCTGCCCCTATGTCTCAGTGTAATCCTCCATGAACTAACCCCATCCAACCCACTGGAGTTCCAACAACCTTGCCTAGGTGATGTGGTATCATCTCTACCATCCTCTTCCCTTAACTTTGAAAGCTCTGAAATCATTTACTGGGTTAAATAAAACAATCCCCTGACCCAGTGGTGGCCCCTTGGAAAGAAACAACACATTTACTCCTTTCTCCAGAGACAAAGGAAACAGTAGCAGGACCCTGAGCAAACAGTCAAAAGGTGAAATGGGGGCTGAGTGAACCACCCAAGGTGACAATCCTTAGGAAAGGACAAGTGAAGCTTCCAAGCTGCAGCAAACTGAAAAAGGTGGGTGAGAGCCTCAGAGAAGGGAGGGGGGAGAAGGAGAAAGTTCTTCTGCCCAAAGCCTGCTATTCCTAAGAGAAGGAAGGGCATAGGACATTTCTAAATATGCTTTGTCCACTATACTTTCCAATATAGTAAGCATTAGCTACATCTGCCTATCTAAATTTAAAATTTATTAATTAAAATTAAAACTTCAGTTCCTCAGTGATGCTAGTCAGGTTTCATGTTCAATGGTCACATGTACCTAGTGGTTACCATACTGAACAGCACAAATAGACAATCATGCACCACACAACAGCATCAGCCAATGAGGGACTCCATATACAAGGATGGTCCCATAAGACTTTAAGGGAGCGGAAAAATTCCAACTGCCTAGTGACACTGCAGTCATCCTATCATAGTCACATTGCTCAGGTGTTAGCAGTGCTGCTACTATTAAAAAAAAACTTCCACGCTGCAAGTCATGTAAAAATACAGCACATACATCCTGTATAGTACATAATACTTAATAACGGTAATAAATGCCTATGTTACTGGTTTATGAATTTGCTATACTATACTATTATTGTTATTTTAGAGTGTACTCCTTCTACATATGAAAAAAAAAGTTAGCTGTATAACAGCCTCAGGCAGGTCCTTCAGGAGGTATCCAGAAGAAGGCATTGTTATCCCAGGAGATGGCAGGTCTATGCTAGTTACTGCCTCAGAAGACTTCCCAGTGAGTGGTGATATATCAATGACCAATTGTAGCCCTAGGCTAAGGTGTATGTTTGTGTCTTACTTTTTAACAAAAATGTTCAAAAGGCAAAAAAAAAAAAATCAATAAAATTTTTAAAAATTGAAAAAAGCTTAGAGAATAAGTATATAAATAAAGAAAATACTTTTGTACAGCTGTATAATGTTTTGTGTTTTAAGCTAAATGTTATAGCAAAAGTCAAAGTTTTTTTTAAAGTACGAATTTATAAAATAAAATCATTACAGTAGGCTAAGGTTAATTTATTATTGAAGAAAACATTTTTAAATAAATTTAGTGCAGCCTAAGTGCACAGTGTTTACAAAGGTCTACAGTAATGTCAAGTAATGTTCTAGGCCTTCCCATTCACTCAGCACTCGCTCACTGACCCATCCAGGGCAACTTCTAGTCCTGCCAGCTCCATTTATGGTAAGTGCCCTATACAGCTGTGCTGCTTTTATCTTCTATGCCATGTTTTCTAAGTCTTCTATGCTAATATATGTTTAGATGCATTAATACTTATCATTGTGTTACAATTACCTACAGTATTCAGTAACATGCTATACAGGTTTGTGGCCTAGGAGCAGTAGGGTATACCATATAGCCAACATGTGTTACAGGCTCTACTAACTAGGTTTGTGTAAGTACATTCCATGATGTTTGCACAAGGACAGAATTGCCTGAACGATGCATTTCTCAGAACGTATCCCTGTTATTAAAAGACACATGACTGTATGACCAACGGTAATTTTAAATTGGATAATTAAGACTTGGATTACTTCTTTGAAAATTCTTATTCAATTATTTGATTTGTTCATTCCATGACACTCACTCCAATCTGTCAACCTGGTAGCCTTAAATTAACAGAAAAACTTGCTTTCTGTTGTTTTGTATTCCATGTGACGGCTACAAATAAACTTTGAAATTTATTAACTATATTCTCGGATGCATCTGACCTTGCCCTCAGCCACTCGCCTTAGAGTAATAAGAGCTTACCATTGCCTCAGTATCATGCACATGGTTCCAGTGCATTGAAGGAAAAACATGAATTTATCAACAAAAGGTTGATAAATACATTTTTCAGACATTTCCCAGAACGTATCCCTGTGGTTAAGCAATGCATGGCTGTTAACATTTCCACCATGACCAAAGATGACACTGGGCAGTGCCACAATAGATTTAGTGTATGTTTTAGCATTCGCCTGGCTATTTAATGTAAGTGCTATCAACTTAAGCGGGGATATTTAATGCTTTCAATGTTTGTACTAATAATACATACAATTAATATGGGCTTGCAGTAGCTGGGACAACTTTATTGCTTAGGATACACCTAGATTCATATTTGTAAGATGCCCAAATCCAAATATCCCACAATACTGATTAGATTTAGGGCAGGGTAGTATCCTCTGATTTTCACAGATACTGCCATACCTTGTACCCCAATTAAAGGTAAGGACAGCATAAAAGGATCTTAGTAAACACCATTATTTAATGAATGATTAATGATGCTTCATTGAAATTTTTCCTTTTAAGATCAGGAACAAAATAAGGATGCTATCTACATATGTAAAAATTCCAAAAATAGACAGAAAAACATATAGAATTCATAAGTGAAGTTAACAAGGCAGGGAGATACATGTTCAACATACAAATGCAGAATACATTTTTATGTATCAGCAACAGTTAAAACGTGGTTAAAAAAATACAACATTTATAATTCCATCAAAAAATATCAACTACCAACAATAAATCTAACCAAGGTGTTCAGAGAATTATAAGGTATGTATATTATATATATTCTTTAAAAGGTATATCTAGTCATGTCTCAATTAGCAAGAATACAGATCTAAATAAAAGGGAATATCATAATCACTGATTAAAAGGTATGATATATTGCAGATATTAATCTCTCCCAAATTGATCTACAGATTTAATACAATCAGTCTTACTTTGACAAGCTGCCTTTAAGGTACACATGGAAATAGCGGTAGTATTGGCTATGACTTGAATGTGTGTGTCTCTCCAAAATTCATATACCAGAACTTAACCCACAAAGTGATGGTATGAAGGGCAGCATTTGGGAGGTGATTAGGCCCTGAAAGCTCTGTCCTCATGGCTAGGATTCATATCCTTATAAAAGAGACTTCAGAGAGCTACATCTGCCCTTTTGCCCTTCCTCCTTCTGCCACGTGAGGACACAGCAGCAAGGCACTATCTTGGAAGCAGTCAGTCTTCATCAGACACAAAATCTGTCAGTACCTTGGTCTTAGATATCCCAGCCTCCAGAACTGTGGGAAATATTTTTCTATTATTTTTAAATTACTCAGTCTTGGGTTTATTGTTATAGCAACACACACAGACTAAAACAGTATCTGAGTACTCTTAACATGAAAACGGACAAGGTAGGACTTGGTCTAGTATATATCAAAACACAGCATACGACCATAGTTGTCAAGACTATGATCACTGGTGCAAAAATTGACAAATTAATCAATGGAATAGAATGAAGAGGCCAGATTCATAAATACATACATGTATACGTTTATGTATTTATGTTTATTTATCACAGAGGTACAGAACAGAGAAGAATGGTCTTTTAAATTATCTGTTAGGGAATATGAATTTCCATATTGGAAATTAGCAGGAAGCAAGAATAGCGTTAGGAAGACATAACGGGAAAGAAAAAGGAAAAATGAATTTGGCCCTTATTTCACATTATGCACAAAAATATGGTCTAAAGAAAAATCCAATATCAGAGCTGAACTGAAGAAGATTGAGACATGAAAAACCATACAAAAGATCAATGAATCCAGGAGCTGAATTTTTTGAAAAATATAAGATAGACTGCTGGCTAGACTAATAAAGAAAGAAGAAAATATCCAAACTAACTCAATTAGAAATGACAAAGGGGATGTAACCACTGACCTCACAGAAATACAAATAACCATCAAAGACTACTATGAATACCTCTCTACACACAAACTAGAAAATTTAGAAGAAATGGATGAATTACTGGACACATATATCCTCCCAAGACAGAACCAGAAGGAAACTGAATCCCTGAAGAGACCAATAATGAGCTCTGAAATTGAATCATTAATAGCCTAAAAACAAAAAAACAAGCCCAGGACAAGACCCATTCACAGCTGAATTCTACTAGATGTACAAATAAGAGCTGGTACCAATCCTACTGAAACTATTCCAAAAAATTGAGGAGGAGGGTTTCCTCTCCAACTCATTCTCTGAGGCCATCATCATTCTAATACCAAAACCTGGCAGACATACAACAACAAAAAAGAAAATTTCAGGCCAATATTCTTGATGAACACTGATGCAAAAATTCTCAACAAAATACCAGCAAACCAAATCCAGCAGCACATCAAAAAGCTAATCCACCATGATCAAGCAGCCTTTATCCTTGGGATTCAAGGCGGATTCAACATATGCAAATCAATAAACGTGATTCATCATATAAACAGAATTAAAGTCAAAAACCACATAATCATCTCAACAGATGAAGAAAAGACTTTTGATAAAATTCAACATCCCTTCATGTTAAAAATTCTCAACAAACTAGGTACTGAAAGAACACACCTTAAAATGTAAGAGTCATCTATGACAGACCCACAGCCAACATCTTACTGAATGAGCAAAAGCTGGAAGCATTCCCCTTGAAAACCAGAACAAGACAAGGATGCCCTCTCTCACCACTCCTATTCAACAAAGTGTTGGAAGTCCTGGCCAGAGCAATCAAACAAGAGAAAGAAATAAAGGGTATCCAAATAGTTATAGAGGAAGTAAAATCATCCTTGTTTGCTGATGACATTACTCTATATCTAGAAAACCAATGAGGAAAGAATTTCATAAAAGGGGAACTCTAAATGGCCATAAGCATTAATTGTCTTCAACTTACTTGTGAATAAGAGAAATATAATTTTTAACCACAATGAGATTCTACTGCATACATATCAGCTTGGTAATTTAAATTGACAATACTCAGCACTGGAAAGATGTGGGACAAGAGTAACTCTTCATCATTGTTACTGGGAATGAAAATTACTATAACTATCCTAGAGAAAAACTGTCAGTACCAAAAATAAGGCAGAAGTTACACACTCTCTACTCAACCCAGTCTCTGCATGATTATGTTCATTAGGACACATACACAAGAATATTTATAGTAGCACTATTTCGTGACAGGTAAAAACAGAAATAAGCCAAGTGTCCAGCAAGAGCAGAATGGATAAACAAAATTAGGTATATATTAAATAAATACATATATACACATACAGAGGAATATCATTGAGCAACATAAATAAACTAATTGCAGTCACATAAAACATTTTTGAATCTTAAACAATATTGAAAAAATAACTAAGATATAAGCTAATATAGAGTATATTCCATTTAGATAAAGTTAAAAATCAGTCAAAACTGAAATAATCTTATTGTATTCATGGATATTAAAACTATGTATGTTTAGAAAAGAAATAACATGATTAACGTAAAAGTCAAGACAGTGGTTACCTCTGGAAAGAAGAAGGCAGTTATGACTGAGAAAGGTAACTGGGGGCTTCTTAGATATGAGTAGTGTTCTGTTTCTTGACCTGAGTGATCATCAAGCAAAAATCAGCCTCATAACTATTTCACTATCTATTCATACTGTATTCACTTTAAGTATTTTATATTTCACAGTAAAAATACTTTATAGAAACCAAAACTTGAATGGATCACATAAATATAAAAGATCTCACATCCAGGCACCCTGAAAATTGCATACTTTGTCTTAGACTCTGTCTAAAAATTTTAAGTAAAATACACATAAAATAATGAGTAATCATCGTGTATGAGACATGAGTAGCACATGGTCAGGAAGTGACTGAAGAGCAGGTCTTTAAAAAGGTACAGAATGCAAAGATATAAAAGCATTTCCTATGTCTGCTCTTATTATCAACAAACATTATATGGTGAAAAATAATTCACATTAGAACACAGCACATTATTAATTTAAGTTAGCCTAATACAAGCAGAATTGGTATTTGTTTAATAATAAGATGTGTCACAGAATCTGAGAACACCTATAATAAGCTTAGAGATAAATAATGGATATAAGAAGTTTCAGACTAAAATAGATGTTTTCATCTTAAACATATTTCTCAAAAGGCACTGCATTCCCCATTATGATAACATGATGGGACTATTTAATAGGTTTTTAATCTAGTTTTTCTTTTAATTCAATCATTTTGCCAGATTGATGATTATGGAATAAATCAAATATTCAGAGGTTCTTATTATTTTTTTTTTTTTTTTTTTTTTTTACTGTTTCAAAAGAACAGGTAACATGAACACTGAAATCACTCTGTCACATAATGAGCTTTAAAATATCTAGTCCAATTCCCTTATTTTACTGGTTGGTTGAGTTGTCTTCCCTTTTCTGGGAATTACATTAATGGAGTTCATCTATACATTTTTTAAACAGTTTTAAAACTTCAAACAGTGATTTTGCTATGACTGCACTTGCAATATTTTCATTTTCAAGATTGAGCAATGGATTTCTGTCTAAAATAATTAATTAAAATAATATTAATATACTTTGCCTGAATTTTCAAAATACCATGAAATCTGACACAAATTATTTTAGTGCAAATTCAGGAAACAAATAAAACTTTCTTATTTAAGTAAATGTTCACACAAATCACAAAATAAGGACCTACAGAAAAATAATAAAGAGAAGGATCATAAAGAAAACTCAAACTATTCACCTTAATCTGTCATTCTAAACACCTTGGTTATATCCTAGACACTGTGTATGGTTCCACATTTTTGTAGAATGCAATAATACAATATAGTTTTGTAATCTGACTTTCCCTTAGTTAATATTTAAACCACTTTAAATGTCAATAAATGTATATTTCCAGATCCTCTTTAAAGGTTTGTGTATTTTAACACGAAGACACACTGTACAAAGTTTAACAAAATCCTAGATGGCTGGACATTTATATTTATATATTACATCTATTACTTACACAGTAACAATTTTTTAAATACCATAATCCTAAAGATAGAGAACATATTAAATTGTCTAAAGAGTAGTTTACATTTTGTTTCAAAAGTAATATTATGCATTTCTATGACATATACAGAATAGGCAAATCAAGAGAGACAGAAAACAGCTAAGTGGTTGCTGGGAGCTGGGGAAGGCGAGAGAAAGAGAAGTTACTGCTTAATGGGCATAGGGTTTTCCATTCAGAGGGATGAGAACTGTTCTAGAACTACATAGTGGTAATGGTTGTACAACACTTTATTTTAGCACAATAAAAATTAATATTAGAACTGAAATACAAGCAAAAAATTTCTAAAAATAAAAATATTGCCAATACGCTATGGTTAACCCATATTCCTCCAGTTTTACAAATCAAAACCCAAAACGGGTACTTGAGATACTCATTTTGAATTACATTGTTATCTTGATCAGTAGGTGCTTTCAATAAACTTATTGGAGACTGGCAAATAAAAAGTAGATACACAAATTCAATATTAAACATCTTGAGTTTGAAATATCTGACTAGTAGCCTACTAAGAACCCAAGTGTGATTGCAGAGAAAGCTACTGGTGGTAAAAGAACAATGAAGAATATTCACAAAATATTACATTATTTAATAAATTCTTACTAATATCAAACATCAAGATTATTATGAGAAAATGGCACAAAAACTTATTATTATTTTTTTTGAGATGGAGTCTCGCTCTGTCACCAGGCTAAAGTGAAATGGTGCAATCTTGGCTCATTGCAATCTCCGCCTCCCAAGTCCAAGCAATTCTCCTGCCTCAGCCTCCTGAGTAGCTGGGACTACAAGTGCCCACCACCATGCCCTGCTAATTTTTGTATTTTTAGTATAGATGGGGTTTCACCATGTTGGCCAGGATGGTCTCGATCTCTTGACCTCATGATCCGCCTGCCTCAGCCTCCCAGAGTGCTGGGATTACAGCCTTGAGTCAAGGCACCTGGCCAAAACTTATTATTCTTATAAAAAGTCTTGCTCTGTCACTCAGGCTAGAGTGCAGTGGTGTGATCTCGGCTCACTGCAACCTCTGCCTCCTGGATTCAAGCAATTCTCTTGCCTCACCCTCCAAGTACCTGGGATTACAGGTGCACACCACCACGCCTGGCTACTTTTTGTATTTTTAGTCAGGGTTTCGTCATGTTTCCCAGGCTGGTCTTGAACTCCTGACCTCAGGTGATCCACCTACCTCACCCTCCCAAAGTACTGGGATTACAGGCATGAGCCACTGCACCCTGCCAAAAACTTAACTTTTAAAATGCATATTGATTGATTGGGTTTGGAGAAGCACCTTATATTACACCGAAATAACTGATAAATATGTTTCTGAATCCTAATTCATTTACTATGGGAAACCTGGGAGAAATGTTGAGGTGATTTTTTAAGATGTTTTGTTTGTAATTGTGATAAAATACACATAAAATTTACCATCTTAACCATTTTTAAGGGTACGGTTCAATCATGTTAAATATATTCACATTGTTGTGCCACCAATCTCCATGAGTTTTGGTGGTGTTTTGTTTTTTTGTTGTTGTTGTTGTTTTTTGTCTTTTTGTTTTTTTTCCTTTTTGTGGAGAACAGGGTCTCGCTATATTGCCCAGGCAGGTCTTGAACTCCTGGGCTCAGGCTATCCTCCTGCCTCTGCCTCCCTAAGAGCTCGGATTACAGGTGTGAGCCACCAACCCTCTTGGGTATTTTATTTACCCTTTCTTGCTCAAACAGCATATCACAAGCTCACTCATCTCTGTCACTAAAGTAGGACACCTCTAACCCTAGGTTACCTACAACCAGTAGACCACAAGACCTAATTAATGAATCTAATTAGAGAGTCCCAACTTGAATTGGAGAGTCCTCCCCTGCGTCAATGAAAATAGCACAAGGACATCTGAAGTCAAGACAGATATCAAGGTTAAAAGTTAAACCCCAGTGGCTATGGGGGATTCTGTAGCTGGAGGAAGTGACCACCAAGTGCTGGCAGCAGCAGCTGCTGCAGACCCTAAATTTGAGATGAGCAGCTCTCAAGACTGTGGCTAAAGAATACACTAGATTGCCCAGAACATTGCAGGTGTCATCCAGCCTCTTGCCACGAAACAGACAAGCTTCTAGGAGTTCAGTGTCTCAGGGATTCTGCCGATGCTGCCATTCTCCTGGGTGGCGCTTTCCCAGATTTCAAGGTCAGAGGAAGTGAGGATTATGCTCAGTTGAGTACTTTCAGACAACAGCCTAAAAGCCCACATGAGTTCACATCCATCTAACTAGCTGGTAAGCCATGCTAGACTATCTAGATGATTTGCATAATTATCTCTTCAACACTGTCATCTTCAACTGCAATGTTAAAGATCAATGAAATGTTAAACAAACTGAAGAGTCAAAGATGAGGCTCCTCTGAGTGGAGGAACACCCTAATCTTAAGGAGAGGAGAGGTTGGAATTAGATAAGGGCACATTAAATGCAACAGAGCAATAAAGGCAGCCCCATATTAATCTCCATACAAAGCAGCAACAGCACAGAGGACAAACAGCAAATGTCTGATGGACTTCAGGACAGGATGGGAGGCCTCATAGACCAGTGTTATGAGCAGTGACAGCAGGGAGGCAGGCGAGGCCAAGCACCTGCAAGTGCTTCAGGACAGCTGAGCAAGGTCGGGAGGGATGAGGCCATGTGCACTGATTAAAGCCCAGCCGCAGACACTCGACTCAAGTAGGTGTTTCATCTTCATTTTAGGGAACCTAGAAACTTAGTGCTCAGGGTGAAAAAAGACAGGTAGATTAATGGAGCTGAGTCTGTTGTGGACACATGGCATCATGAAGCACGGACCTCTATCTGGTGACCCCCAGTGGCAATGCAGCCACTACATACGTGTCACAGATGTGAACTATAAGAGTCATGATGTTCACAGTCATCTTGGTAATAACTGTTTGATCCCTAAAAGTTACATGTGTGCTATATACATGCATCCAGAGGGAAATAAGAAAATTCCTCTTTAGCCTGGCATGCTCCGGCTCTGCACAATGGGACAAGGGTCCCTTGAGATGGTCACCATATAACTGGCTAAATTAAGCCTAAGATTGTGAAGCATTGTGTGATACAGGTGTGGGGGTGAATCTGAAACACTGGTGTGACTGGAGGTTGACAACAGCATCCAGAGCTGCTTAGACTCCACTGAGATAAAGAGCCATTGAGCCTCAGAAGACTGTGGCGTTTGGCCTGCTCCCCTGTCCCTGGGAATGGCTCACTGTATCGGGGACACCCTCTTGGGTGACACCGCTGGTACCCTGCTCAGATCTGCTGTGGAGTGAGATGAGCTCTCACTATGCTTTCCCGGGATGAATTGGCTCCAGCAAAGGCAGGATAAGAAGTATACCCATGCCCTCCTGCCCACCCTTTTTAAGCCATGTGGTCTAAGTCTGCACAGTAATGCAAGTGATTTTTGTTTATTCTTAAAAGTTACGCATGTGTTTCTTTTCCTCAAAATTCAAAGTTAAGGGATCTGCACTATGATCTGCAGCCTGGTCTGTGACTTGTGTGAGCATAAGGGGCACCTGCCATTCACAAGCACTGGTCTCTGCAGGTTCAGCCAATCGGCAGTGAACATCCATTAATGTGTATTTACATCATCTGCTTGTTACTAATCACATCTGTTAAATCTACCATCTTTGTTATTGCTGTGTGGTGTTTGAGTCCAAATTCACAAAAATGAATCTTGTTTCAAAAGTGGTTTATCCCTAGCACTTTGGGAGGCCAGGGCAGGAAGATCACTTGACCCCAAGAGTTTGAGACCAACCTGAGCAAATAGTGAGACTCTGTCTCTACAAAAAATTTAAAAATTAGCTGGGTGTAGTGGTGCA
The DNA here is from genome assembly GCA_963573385.1 of Cacajao melanocephalus. NCBI lineage: Eukaryota > Metazoa > Chordata > Mammalia > Primates > Pitheciidae > Cacajao > Cacajao melanocephalus. The sequence goes on along the minus strand of CAUYLG010041168.1, from coordinate 4,689 downwards.
TACCTGTAGACCAAGCTATTTGGGAGGCTGAAACAGGAGGCCAGGAGTTCAAGGTGACAGTGAGCTATAATCTTTCCACTGCATTTCAGCCTGGGTGACAGAACAAGACCCTGTCTCTCTTAAAAAAAAAATAAGAAGAAGAAAGAAAAAGAAAAAATAGTGACAAAAATAGTGATAATATCTTGGCAACAAAACGTTGTGTGATACAAATATACAATGTAAATTAGTATGTGCTCATTCAAAAATATCTCAAAGAGTAATGGTTTCACAGATTTTGCCAAAACAGAGAAAGTACAAATAGAAATGCAGACAATGAATAGATGAAGGTCAGAGGTATCTTGACCTGCAATGCACCTACCACAACTTTTCTGTAAACCAACTATCTACACACTCACAAACAATGACATGAAAAAAAGTTTACAAGTCTCAAAGTGGCTTCTCTGAGTACTCCAATAAGGTCTTTGCCCCCCACCCAGAACAAGCACATTAATTTCTTCTATAAACCTAAGAATGTCATTAGGAAAGAAAGAGAAGAACCCTGAGTTACAGCAGCACCATTCAAAATTGTTCTCCTCAGAGGTTTAAAAAACAGAAGTATAAATGACACTTGGAGATGCTCCTGAAAACAGCTGCAAGGCCGATGAACCAGGCTATGGTCAGAGAGAAAGTAGAAGAGCTTACTGACAGAATTCCTACATCAAAAGACATCACTGGCCATCAGTCTAATACCAAAATACAATGGCAAAAGAAAATCACAGGCACCCGATGGACAACAATGACAATCCACAATACCTGCCAGCAGCCAAACCCCTGAGTGCAGCCCGTGAATCAGCTCTTAGTACATCTGGTGATCACAGGAAAAAGTGCTCTACAACTTTTGTTCTTTTCACAAGAGAAGAGCATGTTTCAAATATATGTGGGCCTTGCTTTTTTAAGAAGGATGCAGACTGGGAACATTCTTCTGAGGTTGGAGCACTGGCCAGGTTTCCGTGGAGGGAGCTGACAGCCACATCTGGCTACCACTCCACACCTGATTTATTCCCTGATTTATTTTGAATGGGAACAGTTGGTGCAGGGCATCTTGAGGTCCAAGAGTCCATTTCAATACTATTGTGAGGTCTCTGGCATATTTAATAAATAAATAAATAGATGCCAAGACATAATTTTAAGTGACATTACTTTAAATGCTTAACATATTAACACTTCAAACACTAAAAATTATAATGTAGTATAGTTATGCTACTCACAGTATAACAAAGTACACTAAAAATACTAATTCTTGGTACACTGTGAGGAGTGTGATCGAGCAGGTTTGGTGATATGATGAACATATTCTACTTTCAATCTTGCTCACAAGTCTCTATCCCCTATAGTTGATCTTTTTTGGAAGACAATGTGGAAAGTCTAAGCATGAGACTTGGGCCCTACGGTCCTCTTGTCCTCACCCTCACACCATGACATACCCAGGTGGAGTTCAACATCACAATGAAATGGGAAAGGTTCCCTTGTCCGCCTCACAGTGCATGTGACAGGGGGAGTGGCTCGCTTCTTCAGTGCCCACTGCTCAAACCTCTAGGTTTGGGAGCATACAGACAGGCAGTCTGAGGGGCTCCGACATCACAGCAGTGTCTAGTGGTGAGTGTTTACAGCTGAAGCCCCAGTGGGCGTGTGTTACAGGTGCACTTTTAGTTTAGCTGTCCATAGGCGGCTTGTGTAAAGTCAGCTCAATTAGACCCCCTGCCTTATCACAAAGACAGAGGGATTTCTGTATCCTGGGGTTCTTGCCTTGGTGTACCTGAAGAACCAAATCACACGTGGGATTGGAGAATGAGTGCAAGGTTTTATTGAGTGGAAGTAGCTCTCAGCAGATGGGGGAGCCAGAAGGGAGATGTTTTCCCTAAGAGCTGGGCTGCTCAGTGGCCCAGGCTCTCCTCCGACTGCCCCAACCAAACTCCTCATCATTCTGTAGGTTGACGGTGTGCCAGTGTCTGTCGGTGTTCTCTTCTGCTGGGATGTTCCCCTCTCAACATCCACTCAATGTCCAGTCATTTGTGTCTTCCTCCACTAATGTGTTCTTCTCAATGTCCAGCTGATTGTGTGTCTGCCTGCAAGGGTCTTGGGGTTTTCATGGGCACAGGATGGGGACATGGTGGGCCAGGGTGGTCTTGGGAAATGCAACATTTGGGCGCAAAGACAGGAATGCCTGTCATCACCTAGGTCCCTGAGCACAGACTGGAGGTGGAGCCCTCTTCAGTGACCACACCCTTCCCTTTCCAGCATTTCCCTTCCATGCCAAAAACCCTCCCAATCTTGATCCACTGTTGAATAAGTAAGAATGGGGAAAATAACCAAGTTTTAGCCAAATTTCCAAATAACCACATTTCAAGCACACTGTGCAAGTTGGAGGAGAACTGCTTTGCTTCAGTGGAACAATGTCATTTAGAAGGAAGGTTAGTGAAAAAAATTTAAGAGAAAACATAAGAGAAAGTACTCCTAATTGTGAGATACAATATTAAAATATTAACCATAAGAAAAGAAATTGATTAATTGGACTCTGGATCAGACTTTGTCCTAAGCTCTATACACGTTATCTCATTTACTTCTTATAATAACATCATGATGTGACTCATAATCTCCCCATTTTACAGATGAATAAACTGAGGCTCAGAGAAGTCAGTAACTTGAACAAGGTCAGGTAGTGAGGAGGTGCTAAAGTCAGGGTGCTTTTAACAACTATGCTAACAGCTACCTTCCTATTAGGCATATGACAGAACATAACTAGAAACCACACCCTAACACTTTAATAAAATGTACAAGCCAAATGCCATCAAACTGTGTTCTGGGAATCTATGTATTATCTCCAAGTTGAAATATCCAAATTTCCAGCATTCAATTGTGGGACATTCCTTGATTTAGCCCTTGCAGAGTCTATAGAAAGAAATCTCAAGGGCCATCTATGTAGATAACTTGTAATACAATTTAAAGAAAATTTTATTAATATTTGGGAGGCCAAGGTGGGTAAATCACTTAAGCTCAAGAGTTTGAGAACGACATGGGTAACACAGAAAGACCCCATCTCTACAAAAAAAACAAAAAAATTAGCCAGGTGTGGTGTTGTGTGTCTGTAGTCTCAGCTACTTGGGAGGCTGAGGTGGGAGGATCCCCAAAGCCTGGGGAGTGGAGGCTACAGTAAGCCAAGATTGTACCACTTCACTCCAGCCAGGGTGACAGATTGAAACCCTGTCTCAAAACAAAAACCAAAAAAAGAAAAAAACACTTTTACTTTTGTTCATTTAAAATATAATTTTTCAAAAATTATTTTAAAATTTGTGATTGACCTTTGAAAAATTTATTATATGTCAGTCATATAATCAATGGATAGCAAAAGTTTGAGAAATACAGGCCCAAATAACAAGGGGTATGAGCCCCAGGAAGTTAAGCAGATGTTTTCAGAGGGATGATAGACAGGAGAAGACAGGCAAAACCACCCAGGACTGAATAGAGCAAAACATAAGGGAAGAGATCAGAAAAGTCACAGGCTCTTCATGCACCTTCTGGGGATTTCCTCTATGGAAAGAGAAGCCAGAATATTCTTTACATGTCTCTAAAATAAATCACATCTCCCCAGCACAAGTGAAAATTGAATTAAATGTAGCATACAGACCGCTATGAAGAATAATCTACAAAAATTATGATGATGTCATCTCTAAGTACCTACTGGTACCAACAGCTTTAAATTATGGGTTAGCATTTTGGTTTATTAAGAAGCCCCTTCAGATGTATTAAAAATCTGTTTACTTTTAGTATTGATTTTTTGATAAATATATTATTCAGAGAGGTTATATGCAGTGATTTCCCTGGAAAAGCTGACATTTATTCAATGATATTTGCTTTACTGAATTAAGTAGCAATAGATGCTCATGTATCTTTGCTCTATCTGGGAAATTATCTTATCAGAGTTAAGATAAGAGAATATTTTATGGAAATATTAGGGTATGGTTTAATAATATAAAGCTTAGGAAAATATCTACCAGCTCCCTTAAAGAGCATGCCTTCTATTACAATTTGTTTTTTGTTAATTCATTTGTTTGGTGAGTTATTTTGTATACGGATTTATTTTTTTTAACCAACTTTCATTTCCAATTATTAAGAGTTAGCAACCACTCCCATAAGCTACCTCAGGAGGTTACCTTCCTTTTCTTTTTTTTTTTTTTTTGAGACAGAGTCTCACTCTGTCACCAGGGCTGGAGTACAGTGGCACGATCTCAGCTCACTGCAACCTCCACCTCCCCACCTCCCAGGTTCAAGAGACTCTCCTCCCTCAGCCTCCCAAGTAGCTGGGATTACAGACACCCGCCAATGCACCCAGCTAATTTTTAGTATTTTTAGTAGAGATAGGGTATCATCACGTTGGACAGCCTGGTCTTGAACTCCTGACCTCGTGATTCGCCCACCTCGGCATCCCAAAGTGCTGGGATTACAGGTGTGAGCCACTACACCTAGCCAATCTCCAATCTTTCTTCCTCTTTCTTTTCTGTTCTTTTCTTTTTTTTTTTTTTTTTTTTTTGGCAGCGTTTTACTCTGTTGCCCAGGCTGGAGCACAGTGGTGTGATCATGGCTCACTGCAGCCTCAACCTCCTGAGCTCAAGCAATTTGCCCACTTCAGCCTCCCGAGTAGCTGGGACTATA
>CAUYLG010041167.1:0-58860 GCA_963573385.1 Cacajao melanocephalus | reverse complement strand
GGGAATATAAATTGTTGGTCTTTCTGGAAGGGAGCTTAGTAGAGCCTTTGAAACTATTAAGTCCGATAATACTACTTTATTGATTTTTTTTTTAGATGGAGTTTTGCTCTTGTTGCCCAGGCTGGAGTGCAATGGCACGATCTTGGCTCATCGCAACCTCCACCTCCGGGTTCAAGCAATTCCCCTGCCTCAGCCTCCCGAGTAGCTGGGATTACAGGCATGCACCACCATGCCCGGCTAATTTTGTATTTTTAGTAGAGACACAGTTTCTCTATGTTGGTCAGGCTGGTCTCGAACTCCCAGCCTTAGGTGATCTGCCCACCTCAGCCTCCCAAAGTGCTGGGATTACAGGCATGAGCCACCATGCCTGGCCGATAATACTACTTAAGAATCTATCCCAAGAAAATAATCAGATGTGGATTTATATATAGGATGGGTCTCACAGTAGTATTTGGTAAAACCTGGAAATTATCCAGCCTTAGAGGAATGATTATGTTGTGGTATATCCATATGATGGAGAGTTAAGTAACTAAAAGTGGGATTTTTGTACAGTTCTTAATGACATGAGAAAATGATAGGCAGTAGAGGGGGAAAAAACAGGATAGAGTTTTACAAAGGTAGAAGATTAATTTTGTAAGAGAACTACAGAAGACAGATTAGGGTAGTAAGTAGGATCATCAGTCTATCTTCAGCTCTCTTAGAACTCAGCCATGTGTGATTTTTGGGATGGAGTCCCAAAGGATATCTGAGAGCAGTTTTCTATTCTCACAGGTAGTTGTTACCTAGCTTACTAAGGGAATACAAGTCTGTTTTAATCACAGTGTGGGTTTGTTTTGTTTTTGAGACATGGTCTTGCTCTGTCACCCAGGCTGGAGTGCAATGGTGTGATCATGGTTCACTGCAGCCTCGACCTCCTGGGCTCAAGTGATCCTCCCACCTCAGCCTCCAGAGTAGCTGGGGCTGCAGGTATACACTATCAGGCCTTGCTACTTAAAAAAAAATTTTTTTTTTCTAGAGACAGAGTCTCACTGTGTTTCTGAGGCTGGTGTCCAACTCCTGGGCTCAAGCAGTCCTCCCACCTCAGCCTCCCAAAGTGGTGGTGTTAATAGATGTGAGCCACCACACCTGGCCACAGTTTGGGCTTTTGAAGAGGGTTGGGTGGAGGAAGAGAGTTATTAGTACTCTAGTTATCACTGCAGTATCCCATTCATGTGGGTCTGCCTCTTGCGGGAAAGATAGACTGCTGTTCTAACACTGCTCCCGAAAACATTTGTAGTCATTAACCTTCCAAGTTTAGATGGTAGATCAGAAATTGAAAGCTGGCTTTATTCATCTTCATATCACAGGAATGGGTCCTTCTAGGCATTTTTTAAATGGCTAAATTCTAACCTATGCCTTTTCTGTTGCTTTAGTCTCCCCTGTGGGCTACTGGCTACTAGTAAATTACATTTGTATACATGTATTATTAATGCATACTGGATTTTAATCTCTTATAGATCTCCACTTGGAGATGACTGGTGTCAGTGGGAAGTGAATGAAATCAGGTGGCTTCATATGAGATCTGTGTACTGTGCAAGAGTGTGGGAAGGAAGTAGTTGTGGAAGAAGGTGGTTGTTGATTGGTGATGTGTGAAGCAAAAGGGAAATACTGCTTTTGTACTTATCCTGTCTCTGTCTTTCTGCAGTGATTTTTCAGTTTTGTTTTCAAGACTGTCGAAGCAGCTAAAGGACAGGACCACTGTCTCTAACAGACTTGGAATAACATTTAAGCTTATACAACTAAGTGTTCATGAAACTTCATTAGCATAGACTAGTTCCAGTAGAAGGATTGTTTGTTCATATAAGTCTAAATATTGGTATGTTTCTTTTTTCTTTAAAAAATATTTAAGACTAGTCAATAGTGGGAAGTGGGGAAATGTCGAACAAGGAGTTTGATCTGTAACTGACTGTGAACCATCAATTGAGTTAACTCACTACCTTCAGACCAGCTAAGAGTTTCTTTTCTGAAATGTGGCCCCAATATTTGAATGAAGCTATTTGCAAATTTAGAGTACCCTAATAGATCTGTCATTTCACTTTGTTCACTGGGTCAGAAAAGGTCTGTCTCCAAGGAACAAACTTTCTCAGATTTATTAAGGAAATGTTTCATAAAAGTTTCCTTAAGCCAGGTCTTTTAACCGATATGCCCTTAGGGTCTGACTTCAAAACCCTGCAATAGCACACCATAGCTTTTGAAGCCAGATTCTCAGCTTTCAGTTCATGTTCTGCACAATCCAGCTTTGTTCACTCTGGTACTGGTCTGGGGACCCACCCCACCCTTGTTTGCGGCTGATCACTGAGCTTTGAGTAAAGGCCATGAACTGACTGTATTTTCACCATGTACCCACTAGGCTTAGCATGACTAGTTTTTATTCTCCTAGCTTGACACAGGGTGCTATTGAAAATTGTATCTGTGTGTGTTAAGAATGAAAAGATAAATTATACTTATAAACAGCATTAGAACGTAGTGTTATACCTTCCTTTGCGTGTCAGATGGGTTGGTAATATCCACACAGCTGGGCTTCAGTTAACTGTTTAGCCAGGGCCATAAAGTAAGCATGGGTCAGGGCTTGAATTCTGGACTCCAGTGACGTATCCTGGTCACTAGAATGTGCACAGTCAGCATTTGAAAGAACAAAGGTCATCAACTGAAAAAGAGAAATACATTTGGACAGGTTCTTTTGAAAATTATCTGTGTGTACACATACCCATGTTAGTATCATGTGCTTTGGGATAGGGCATTTTAGCAAGGTTATGTTGTTAGAAATTAACCCTAAAATGTATGGACTTACTTTTGCTCTGTCATTACTTGAGCAGCACTTACATTACTAATAATGATTTGCTGTTTATTGAACTGGTTGATTGGTGGCGACTGAGGGAGGCATTAAAAGTTGCTTTCTAGGCGAGTTGGGTTTGTTTTTCATGGTAATGTTGTATTCAGAGTATCTCTTTGTTTTCAGAGTAAGCACCAGTCTCCAAAGAGAACTACATCCCTTCTTCCTATCAACAATGGCTCCAAAGAAAATGGGATCCATGAAGAACAAGACCAAGAGCCACAGGATCTCTTTGCAGGCAAGTTTAGACTCAAAAGTTATTCTAGAAACCTCCCAAATGGCTTTGTCAAGTTACTGAGTTAAAGTCAAAACCAAAAACAAAAAAGCATGGGAATATAACTTTATGTAAAATACTTTTGTGGAGGAGTCCAAAGTACATGAAATACAGGCCCTGCCATCAAGATTCTTTCAGATTTAGGGAGTAAGACATAAATACACAACTGTTTAAGAAGGCAAGTTAAAACTGTTAAACAATAATAGAAATGCAGCTGGAGGAATGATAGAAATACTAAGTCACAGGAGCTCAGAGGAGTGTGAGACCAGTGACTAAAGCAGTGCCTGTAGCCTTGGATGACCAAGACTAGGAATAAGAAATGCATTTGGTGGCATAATCCGAAATATGGGCATAGTGGTACAAAACCGAAACAAAAGTTTTATTAAATGACTTGCCCTTACTATTATAATACAACCTGAAACTTTGTGTTGTTTCCTTTTTCAGTGCTCTTTGCAGCCCATTGAATTGATTTCACAATTTATCAACAAGCTGTAACCTCCAGTTTGAAAAACACTAGTATAAGACAGTTTTTCAACCTTGGCACTATTAACATTTTGGGCTGGATAATTCTTTGTTGATGGGAGCTGCCCTGTTCTCAACAGAGCAGGTGCTTTTGCCCCCCAGAAGGCATTTGGAAATGGCTGGAGACATTTTTGGTTGTCACAGCTGGGAGTGCTACTGTTATCTAGTAGGTAGAGGCCATGGTTGCTGCCTAAACACTCTATACACCAGACAGGCCCTCACAACAAGGAATTATTCAGCCCAAAATGTCAGTAGTCCTAATGTTGAAAAAACCCTGGTCTAAAGTGATCTTGGGCCAGGCACAGTGGCTCCCACCTGTAATCACAGCACACTGAGAGGCCAACATGGGTGGATCACTTGAGGTCAGGAGTTCGAGACCAGCCTGGCCAACATAGTGAAATCCTGTCTCTATTAAAAAATACAAAAATTACCTGGGCACAGTGGTGCATGCCTGTGCCCCCAGCTACCCAGGAGGCTAAGGCAGGAGACTTGGTTGAACCCAGGAGGTAGAGGTTGCAGTGAGCCAAAATCATGCCACTGCACTCCAGCTTGGGCGACAGAGCAAGACTCCATCTCAAAAATAAATAAATAAATAAAGTGATCTTAGAATAAGCAGCATTTATATAGGAGAAAAGGAAAAAAGGGCCCCATGGTTGGGCAGGAAGTATAAGGCATGTTTGAGCAGCAAGTCAGTAAAGTTGGTGTACCACAGCAGGACATTCTTGGAGAAGTCATGGAAAATAAGGCTGAAAATGTAATTTGGGAACAGATATTGGAGGACCTTAGACATTAATAATTCGAGTCTGGATTTTCATCTTAATGCCAATTAAAAACCATTGGCAGCTTTGTGTAAGGAATGTGAAAGTCATGATTTAGGAAGACTGACCTAGTGGAATTGGAATTTTATTAAATTAGTTGCAGTGGGCAGAGAGCAGAGAGTTTTTAGAAGGCAATGACAAATTAGTTCAAGGATGAAATGGCAAAGACTGAACATAGGTAATAAAAGCAGGAAAGGGAAGGCAAAAACTTTTCAAAAGGGAAATCAATAAAATCTGATTTTCGTGATTGAATATAATGGGTGTCAAAAAATGGGGATTGATGACCAAGTCAAAGGTTTTAAGTCCAAGGATTGAGAAGTAAATGGTATCATTGTAGAACCACATTCTAAAGAAGAAACTGGTTTTGGGGGAAAAAAAGTTAGCTTTGGTTTTAGGTACTTTGAGTTTGAAATGCAAAGGGATATACCCAGGAGGTGACTTGAACTTGAACTTTTCTTTCCTACCTGAGGAAAGAAAAGAACTGGACATATGGGAATCATCTTTCTAGCGGTGGTAGTTGAAACTTCCATGTGAACAAGATCTTCAAAGAGTGAATGGTGTGGAGGGAGAAAAGATGGTAGAGGGTAAGATCTTGGGATGATTCTCATGTTAGAACTCCAGTAGGAAATTTAAAAGACATACAAGGGAAGAAGAGGTTAGAAGAAGGAATATAAAAATTGAGATTTTCCACTTCCCTTTATCCCTGAAATTTAAATATATAGTATTCATTCTGGTACTGATTATTTTTTGGATAAAATTTCTGAAGGATGCCAGGCACAATGGCTCACATCTGTAATCCCAGCACTCTGGGAGGCCAAGGTGGGAGGATTGCTTGAGCCCAGGAGTTAAGGCCAGCCTAGGCAACGTAGCAAAACCTCATCTCTGTTAAAAAAAAATGTTTTTTTAAAGTTCTGGAGGATAAATGATATGAAGAGAAATAATGAATTTTCTTTGGTTATATGACAGATTGAAAAGAAAGTGAATTTTCTATCTTTGGGACCTTAACATTTATATGATCTTTCCTTATAAGAAGACCTGACCTGACATTTTAGTGTGATAGTTACCCAGTGATTGCGTTCTATGCATATGAAAATGTAGATATTTATTAGGGACATATCTGTTAGTAGTAAGGGTTCTGATTTACTTCATTCCTTCACCAGTTTTATAAGTAGCCAATACCTGCCTCACTTCTAAGAAAGAAACATAAGATATCTCTGCAATGGAATGTCTACAATGAGACATTTAGTTTAGGACTTCAGGAACTTCTCAGTTGTTTTAGATATTTGACTGTGAAAACTTAAATGTTCTGATTTCATTTTTTAAATGATAAATCTAGTGATGATCAGAGTCTCTGATGGAGCCTGAATGCTTTTCCATTACTCTTAACCGGAGTTCAAAGAAAAAAAGCATGTTCTAATATAAGTTTTGGCATCTTTAGCACATGAATTTCAGTAGAAGACGCACAGCTCTTCAAATGGTTTTTTTTAATTATTATTATTTTTTGAGACAGGGTCTCACTCTGTTGCCCAGGCCAGAGTTTAGTGGTATGGTCATGGCTCACTGCAGTCTCAACCTCCCAGGCTCAAGTGATCTTCCCCCTCAACCTCCTGAGAAGCTAGAACTACAGGTGGGGGCCACCATGCCTGGTTAATATTTGCGTGTGTGTTTTGTTTTATTTTTTGTAGAGACAGCCTTTTGTCATGTTGCCCAGGCTGGCAAAAGGTTTTAGTAGCATTCTAATAAGCCCAATATTTTAAGCGAGTGATAATTCCTGTTTCACTTCCAAACATGGTTATTAACCAAATTATTTGTGTGGGGCCTGCATGTTGGTCAATATCCTACACATACTTCAACTGGTGCTTGTTTCAGAGACTCCTAACATTCTAACATGTTCATTATATGTATGGTTTATCCTCAAGCAATGCAGGGGTTAGGGGTTGGTCTGACCCTGGCCCAGTCAAAAATTTGTTTATAACTTCCCCAAAACTTTTCTAATAGCCTACTGTTGACTGGAAGCCTTACCAATAAGATAATCCATTAACATGTCTTTTGTAAGTTAGCTAGTAAGCTAGAGAAAAGAAAGCTAGAGAAAAGAAAATGTTATTAAGAAAATCATAGAAAGGAAAATATATTTACTTTTCATTAAGTGGAAGTGGTTCATCATAAAGGTTTTCATTCTTGCCATCCTCACGCTGAGTAACTAAGCTGAGGAAGAGGAGGGGTTGGTCTTGCTGTCTCAGGGTGGCAGAGGCAGAAGAAAATTCATGTATATAAATTAGGGGAAAAAATTGGGCCTGACATTGTGAAAAATTAAAAAATAATAATAATAAAAGGCAGGGTGCGGTGGCTCACGCTCCTAATCCCAGCACTTTGTGAGGCTGAGGTTGGTGGATCACGAGGTCAAGGGAGCGAGACCATCCTGACCAACATGGTGAAACCCCGTCTCTACTAAAAAATACAAAAATTAGCCGGGCATGGTGGCGCGCGCCTGTAGTCCCAGCTACTCAGGAAGCTAAGGCAGAAGAATCGGTTGAACCGGGAGGCGGAAGTTGCAATGAGCCGAAATTGCGCCACTGCACTCCAGCCTGGTGTCAGAACGAGACTCCGTCTCAAAAAAATAATAATAATAAAGAAAATTCATGTATAAATGGACCCATGCAGTTCAAACCTGTATTGTTCAAGGATCAGCTGTACTTTTTTGCTTGTTTTATACTCCCACCCCGGAGTAAGATTATGTTACCACCTTTCTCGCTTTCCTGATAGGGATCAGATTTCATTTCTAACAGTGTGGCAACCTTGTTTGCAGACATGATTCACATTTAATGATTAGAACACGATCTGGAACTTGATTATGCATATAGGTATATACACATAAACCATAATCTCTGGTTTTGTTTTAGCTCCAAATGGAAAAGAAGAAAAAACAGCATTCTTTGAATTTCCTAAGAGAAATAGAATACCTACTGATCAGACCAAACCCAAATGGATATTTACGTTTTGCGTTACTAAAAAGGAAGAGTTTGAACTGTTTAGGCTTAGAGCATCTAGTTCCATTGCTCCAAGTTGAAAGTGCATTCTTTTTATTTGGATAAAAAATTTTAATGCCTAAAAATGGTACATAATGCTTTTTTTTAAGTCTCTTCTCTGGAACACTGAGAGAATGAGTCGTTCTGTTCAACTGAGATCTCCCCAGATAGCCAAAGATTTTCAGATATTACATGTGTTTTTTTCCCAAATTGGATAGCATATATTAAGTATGATTTAACCTTTACAAGGAGATCTAAACTATTATGAAAAATTATTAAACCATGCTAAAAAAAACTGCCATCCTCGGGTATGGAAAACTGCTCTTTCCCAAATGTTGCTGTGTTTGTATCTTGGCTCCATTTTTTTTCTAGCTTATAGTTTTCCTGACTCTTCCTTTGATGTCATTTTTTTCCTGTCAGTATGCCTGCCTCTTCTATCATATTGATGCATAAAGCAAGTATCTGAACTTCTTTTACAAACAATTTTAACAAAAATAAATAGGGTTCATATAATGTTCTAAAGGAATACTCCTAAGATTAAAATTGGTAAACTAAATTAGCTGGGCATGGTAATGCACACCTGTAGTACTAGCTACTCAGGAGGCTCAGGCAGGAGAGTCACTTGAACCCAGGAGGCAGAGGTTACAGTGAGCCCAGATCGTGCCACTGCACTCCAGCCTGGGCAACAGAGCAAGACACCATCTCAATCAATCAGTCAATCAATCAATATTTTTTAAAAGTAAAATAAAATCGATAAACTTATTTTGGCTGTGTCTTTTTGCTTATCGTTGGTTCTTCCCTAAATTCTAGGTAGGAGAGGGTAGCCAAGTGGTTGTATTGGGAAAGGAGAAGGAGGTTGTTCTACTAAGCCTGTGCTAGAAGAACACTTCCGTTACCATCCTCCCTTTTTCTCCTTGTAAACATTTTATGAGTCTTACTCTGAGAGCCTCTATGTATTAAGAGGGCTTGCTATTGTTCTTGTGAGTTCTTAGCCTATAGAACTGAAGTTTAGCCTTCGAAGACCCATTACTGACCTTCATTTATAAATATCAACTGTTTTTAGATGCCACAGTGGAGCTATCCTTGGACAGCACACAAAATAACCAGAAGAAGGTGCCGGTCAAAACGCTCGTTTCTCTTCCTCCACAGGAAGCCACAAATTCTTCGAAGCCCCAGCCAACCTATGAGGAGGTGAGAATCTGTGCTGATGGTCTTATCGCTTTTAGATATTCAGGATTGTGTGCTGCCAGTCTGAAGTGCAGTTGAGTATGAACCTTGAGAAAATATTTATGACTCTTGAAGGAGATCTTTATGGTTACGGGACAGCCAAAATCCAATACAGGAGTCTTTCTTGGACAGAATATCTATTGCCCAGAGCAGAATGGCTTTCAATGGTTACTAAAGATACTTGTGTGAAACTTCCATATTCAAGAGTATAGTTTCTCCTCACTCCATTCCTAGCCTGAAAGAGGCAAGTCTTTCGAAATCTGGCAGTTATTCATTGTCATCAAAATAAGATTTTAAGGGAATAGATGTAACAAAGACTTGTAAGCTGGTTCCTAATTTAAAATTTTGAGAGCTGGTTCATTGGAATTGTTGGGAATGGACAAAAGCTGAACACTGAAGGATACATCTTGATTTTATTAGATTGGTATAAGGTTATTACAGGGTAAAATTAATAGCCTTTTTTATATCAACTCTCATGATTTGTCTTTTCTTTAAAAAGCTAGAGGAAGAAGAACAGGAGGACCAATTTGATTTGACAGTTGGTATAACTGATCCTGAGAAGATAGGTAAGTGTTCTTAGGACTCCTTGTGATGTTAGGGTGTGGCTGTGGAAAGCATAGGTAGCTAATTTCAGGATGGCTACCCTCAGAGTTGAACTAGCCAATGTGAAATAGTTCATTAGTATCTTTCCTGTAAAAGTAGACCGCTTGCTATGTTTCTACAGCCAGAGTCTATAGTTACTTAGTGCATTAGTCTTTTCTTGGCTTTAGGAAGAAAAATCAGAGTCATCAAATACTACTAGAATCTGTTTTTATTTTTATTCTTCTGGTATTTTTAGAGACAGGGTCTCATTTTGTTACCAAGAATGGAGCACAGTAGCACGATCATAGTTCATGGTAACCTCCAGCTCCTGGACTCAGCAATCCTCCTGCCTCAGCCACCCTACCTGCCCAAGTAGCTGGGACTATAGGCACATGCTACCATGCTGACTAATTGTTTTTTTTTGTAGTTATGGGGTCTTGCTATATTGCCTAGGCTGGTCTCAAACTCCTGACCTCATGTGATCCTCCCTCCTTAGACTCCCAAATCACTGAGATTACAGGCATGAACCACTGCACCAAGCTAGAGTCTCTTTTTAAAAACTCAAAGAGGCTGGCCACGGTGGCTCACACCTGTAATCCCAGCACTTTGGGAAGCTGAGGCAGGCAGATCACCTGAGGTCAGGAGTTCAAGACCAGCCTGGCCAACATGGTGAAATCTCGCCTCTACTAAAAATACAAAAGTTAGCCAGGCGTGGTGGTGTGCGCCTATAATCCCACCTACTCAGGAGGCTGAGGCCAGAGAATCACTTGAACCCGGAAGGTAGAGGCTACAATGAGCCGAGATCATGCCACTGCACACCAGCCTGGGTGACAGAGCAAGACTCTGTCTCAACAAAATTTTTAAAAACCCAAACACTGTCTTCTCCTTCAGAGTTGATAAGACCATTTTACTGTCTTTTGAGATAGTAAATTCCACGCAAGCACCCGAAAAAATACAATATTCTAAAATTGAGGGATACTAAACTTATTTTTTCCCTCAAGAAGTTTGAAACTCTGTTTTATACATATACTCTTGATAACCTTATGAGATGGGGAAGTCTGTCTGTCTGTGGGACCCAGGTTTAATTATACTCAAATTGAAGATAGATCTTGAAAAAGCATAACACTTAACTTTGACTGGACTTGGGTTTTTAGGATAGCTTTCCCCTCTCCCAAGCTTGCAAGCGTTATCACTGCATGGAGAACAATAGGCCTCATCTTTCCTTGTTCCAGCTGTGGTTCCTTACAGAAGAGGTTATACAGAGCCCGTCTTCCTAAACAAGAGTAGTGTTTATATAGTTAAGAGGACAAATGTAATTCTCAATCCTTGGTCTATTTGGAACTAGGGACAGGACTGTGTTAGACTTTCTGCTAAAATGGTGGTCTTTTTTTTTTTTTTTTAAGACGGCGTCTCACTCTGTCACCCATGTTGGAGTGCAGTGGTGTGATCACAGCTCACTGCAGCATCGACCTCCCAGGCTCAGGTGATCCTTCCACCTCAGCCTTCTGAGTAGCTGGGACTACAGGTGTACATCACCATGCCTGGCTAGTTTTTTTGTGTTTTTGTAGAGATGGTTTCACCATGTTGCCTAGCCTGGTCTCTGGCCAAAATGGTTGTCATTAAACTGTTGATTTTAGGCCAGGTGCAGTGGCTCATTTAGGTAATCCCAGCACTTTGGAAGGTCAAGGCAGGAGGATCACTTGAACCCAGGAGTTCAGGACCAGCCTGCCCATCATGGCAAGACCATGTCTCTACAAAAAGTAAAAAATGAGCCCTGTCTCTACAAAAAACAAAAAATTACAGAGGCATGGTGGTACATGCCTGTAGTCTCAGGTACTTGGGAGGCTGAGGTGGGAAGATCACTTGAGCCTGGAAGGTCAAGCCTGCAGTGAGCCAAGATCACGCCTCTGTACTCTAGCCTTGGTGACAGAGGAAGACCCTGTCTCCAAAAAAAAAAAAAGTTTTTTTTTTTTTTTAATTTGAACTGTTGAGTTTTACTTTCCCCAGACTGTTACACTGGTAGGAAGTTTTTGAGCATGTTATACAATTCTGTCATCTAACAATATAGGACACTAAGGACCAAAAAGGAAGTAGCTTTCCTGTTAGGGCACAGTGCGGTCCGTGGTAGAGCCTGGACCAGGACTTTGCATTGTATGCCTAGATTCTCTCTTGTTTCTCTAATATTTATGAATATTCTTTAAACACATTAATTTTAAGCTAGTTATTTGCTGCTTTAAATTCTTGGTGGAATAAGATGAATGAATGGCACTAATTGTCTTAAAATGTACCAAGTCATGACGTCTGAAGCTGGAGAGGGAACATACTGGTTTTCTAAGGCTGCTGTAGCAGAGTACCACAAACTGATTGAAACAACAGAAATTTCTCACACTTTTGGAGGCCAGAAATCTCAAATCCTGGTGTTGGCAGGGCGCTAGGGAATGACTGTTCATGCCTCTCTCTCAGCTTCTGGCAGCCTCAGGCCTTCTTTGGATTGTGGATGCATCACTTCAGTCTCTGCTTTCACTGTCACATGGCATTCTTTCTAAGTGTGTCCATGCTGCCTTCTGTCTATGCATGCCTATGACTATGCGCACATTCCTCCTTTAACAAATAAGGACACCAACCTGAGTGGAGTTGGGCCCACCCTAATGTCTTCATTTTAGCTTGGTTACATCCGTAAAGACCCTGTTACTAAATAAGCTCACATTCTGAGGAACTGGGAGTCAGAACCTAAAACGTACCTATTTTGAAGGGGAACAATTTATCCCATAACAGAGAGTAATTTAAATATCCCATGGATCAGATATATTTAAGCACAAATCACTCTTGGGGATAAGCTTTCATCTCCTTGCACTGTAGTCTAGATTCTTAGTCATGTTGATGCCAAGAAACCAGCTAATTAAAACATTTTCATACTCAAGGCCTGATCTTTATAACAACACATTCTGTTTGTGTGGGCTGTTTATTCAACATGTGCTTCTTGTTCCTGCACACATCTAAATAATTTAGAATTTAACTTTTACCAGGACATTCTTGTTAGAACCTTGGTAATTTGCATGTGTTATCTTCAACTCTGAAATTATTCTGGAAATTTACGTAAATTTAAAACCTTGTATTACTAGCTCATTTGCAGATCTGTGCTCTCTATGTACATGCAGTATGTCTCTTTTCATGTACATTGCCTAAATAAAAGCAGCTGAGAAACAAAATATCTAAAGATCCTGCCTCTTCTATTTTCTCTGTGTTTGCATTTAGATTTTGTTAATTGTAGGCATTAAATTATGGGATTGAGGCCGGGCATGGTGGCTCACGCCTGTAATCCAAGCACTTTGGAGGCCAAGGTGGGCAGATCACCTGAGGTCGGGAGTTCATGACCAGCCTGACCAACATGGTGAGACCCCGTCTTAAAAAAAAATAATAATAGTAATAATAATAATAAATTATGGGATTGAATTCCTGAACATTTGACCATAACTATTCTGCTATGAATGAATATTCATGAATATTCATTTGAATATTACTTCTATAAAGTTAGATTTCTTTTTTTTTCTTTTATCAGTAGGAAACATCCTTAGTAGTATTGGATAATTTAGTAAGGTGGTTTAGAAAAGAACGAAAGCTGGTAATCAGTATGAAGTAATTTCTAAAGTTTAGCTTATGGTTTCTGTTTTATACATACTCTGGGTGGGGGCTGGGGAAGTACAGCAGACAAGCCATCTATTCCTGTGTAAACTTCAAATTCTTGGTAAATTTTACAGGCATTTTCAGCCATCTTATTGAAACCAAGTTGTAATGTGTGACCCTGCTGATCCAGTACTGTCTATTCTTCTTTCCCCTGGCCCCTCACCCCAGAACCAGTTCAGGGGCTTGAGCAGCTGGTAATTGTTGACCTAGGTTTTCCTGTTTGATGTGGGGAGGAATCAAGGGTCGGGGAGGCAGAGAACAAAACCAACCCCAGACACCATAGTCCAGCACTGGAGCTGTGTCTGTTTGGATTCCAGAATATGTCTTTTCAGTGCTCAGGGTATCAATGGCATCTTTATCTTTTTAAGTGGTCTAGGTCAGGACATCACCACAGAATAAAAAACAGTAGCTAGAATCCCAAATTATTTAACAGTCAAAGGCTTTTTCATAAAAATAATTCCTCCAGGAAAGAGAGATTTGTGTGACATTAGGCAGTCAAAGTGTCTTCCTGCCAGGCCCTTTACTCTTGGTGAACATGCTAGATCAGAGAGGGCAGTATACCCCCACCCCCGGCACCAATGGAGGGGGTTGTGACGCTATTTCTGAAAGAGCAAATCAAGCCCAGAGCTAGCCTGGGGTAGAACTACTTGTTTCCCTTTGCATCAGTTGCTTCCTTCTCCTGCTGCCTTATACAGCAAGAGAATTGTTTGGTTTCGGACAGATGTGTGTAAGCAGCCCAAATATTGGCATGGTAACAACTGACGGATTGTCAGTATCCAGTGCTGCTTTGTGGAGGGTATAAATGGAGCCTGGCTTTGGAACAGAGGGCTGACTCTCTTGTGTAACTCAAACTGGGGCCCAGCCAGGATCCATGGGGGCTTGCTATGTGTCACAGAGGCCCTGAGGCAAAGTAGGAACTGGATTCTAGGATTGCATATAAAGCTTGGGGATGAAACGAGCATCCCTTCTTATCCAGGGTTCCTACGGCGCATGATTCCTGATTAAATGTTAGCTGAATTGGCACTGCTTTGGTTTACAAGATAATCTTCTCCTGCTTTCTTGTTCTCCCACAGGGGATGGTATGAATGCATATGTAGCCTACAAAGTTACAACACAGGTGAGTCCAGGTGACCCTGCTGATGACCATCTTCATAGACCTTGGTGCTTATACCAAGATCATCATTCAGATTATTTCTGGGTATCTCCTTTGTTTCTTTGCCAACATCTTCATGTTTACTCAAGATGGAGCAGGCCTGCATCTCCCTTGGTAATCTCATCTGGGTACTCCAGACTGAGTCTTTTTTAATACTTTTCCAGAGAACTAACATTTCAGTGTGAAACTTTGTTAAGTCATGTGGTATATCTGATACAGCCCCATCCCTTTTAGAAAACTGTATGGTTTGGAGCTAGATTCGCAGATTGCTCTAAACTATCTTTTAAAATCTTCAATGCTTCTGAGGTTTCAGAGAGCTTCTTTTAATACTTAATGTTTTGCTCCTCTGGTCTGGTCTTCTTTTGTATATAATATTAATGCACACAAAATGTACACAATGTTGTATACAAGTTATGAAGCATAATAAATGAAGCCCTAAACTTACCACTAGTCTTAAGTTGAGTACCATTGAATCCACCTGCGTGTATCTCCATCATATCCCCTGCCTCATACCTTAGAGGCAACCTTTCTCCTGAGTTGTTTCTCATTTCCTTTATAAGAAATCTTTACATATATAGATATATATTAGACTGTTTTGCTTTATAAAAATAGTATTGTGCTGGTAATTGTGCTTGCTTTATTGAGCATTTTTTCTCATACCCATCCTTGATGGTCATAGCTTTAGTTAGTTCATATACCACAAAATATTTGTGTTTTACTGTTGTGAAGATTTTCTGCTGTCAACCTTGTCCAGTTTTTGTA
This sequence comes from Cacajao melanocephalus, assembly GCA_963573385.1. Classification (NCBI taxonomy): domain Eukaryota; kingdom Metazoa; phylum Chordata; class Mammalia; order Primates; family Pitheciidae; genus Cacajao; species Cacajao melanocephalus. The sequence goes on along the minus strand of CAUYLG010041167.1, from coordinate 43,940 downwards.
AATGGGAACTTTCTTGCATGTCTCTAGTGCACATGTGGAAGGGTTTCCCTAGAGTATGTAACCAGGAGTAATTCCCCTAGGTCATAGGTACTGCAAATATTGGACACAAGGAATACAAACTGTTTTTTAAAGTCTTTGTACCAATTTATACCCCCATCAGCAGTGTATAAAAGTTCCCACTGATTCACTTCCTTGCTAGCAATTGGTGAGGCCAACTTCCTTAAATTTTGCTTATCTGGTGAGTATAAAGTGAACTCTCATTGTGATGTAGGGCTAACCTTTTTTGCTAGGAATCTGCTTTGTATTGTCTATTACTTGTTGGCCTGCGTTTTGTGAGCTCTAGATTATGATACTTTAGGGGTTAGTGTCTACAGCTTAGACATTTCATTCCATTCCTATCCCGCTCCCCACCTGCTTCCCCTTGTTAGAAGCACTTTTTGTCTGTCTTTGGTTTGGCTGCTGTAATTCTAGGAGCTAATACCCTTAAATAAGTCAATGACGCCGGGCTCAGTGGCTCACACTTGTGATCCTAGCACTTTGGGAGGCCAAGGTGGGTAGATCACTTGAGATCAGGAGCTCAAGACCCAACATGGTGAAACCCCATCTCTACTAAAAATATAAAAATTAGCCAGGCATGGTGGCACATGCCTGTAATCCCAGCCACTTGGAAGGCTGAGGCAAGAGAATTGCTTGAACTTGGGAAGCGGAAGTTGCAGTGAGCCAAGATTGCGCCACTGCACTCCAGCCTGGGTGACAGAGTGAGACCCTGTCTCAAAAATAAATAAATAAGAAAGCAATGAAGGATGAGCTGGGCATGGTGACGTGTGCCTGTATTTTTAGCTACTTGGGAGGCTAAGCGGGGAGGATCACTTAAGCCTGGGAGTTCGAGGCTGCAGTGAGCTGTGATTGCACCACTGCACTCCAGCCTGGATGACAAAGTGAGATCCTGTCTCCAAAAAAAAGCCAATGAAGGATGAATGGGTTACTGGTTACTGTAGAATTCTAGCTTTAAACTAGAACTGAACATGTCTTTCTTTAGAGCAAGAGTTCTTAACCTGGGAATGAAACTGTATTTGAATTTTTTTTCTCAAAGGTCAACATGGCTTCAGATATATTTCAATTTAATTGGTTGTCATTATAATCCTATATATTTTATGCATTTAAAAATCATTATTCTGAGAAGAGCTCCTTAAGCTCCCAGACTGCCAAAGGGGGAACTATAGTTTTTAAAAGTTTAAGACTCTGCCTTGGAGAAAGCTATTCGCCAGGTGACTGAAGGTTAGGGATCCGGGAAATGGGTTTCTTTAATGTCAGTTGGATGGCCTTCAAAATACCATCCCCTATTTGGAATGAAATTGCTTTGTGTTTTTTCCTGTCCCCAAGACAAGCTTACCATTATTCAGAAGCAAACAGTTTGCGGTAAAAAGAAGATTTAGTGACTTTCTTGGTCTTTATGAGAAGCTTTCAGAGAAGCACTCCCAGAATGGCTTCATTGTCCCTCCCCCACCGGAGAAGAGCCTCATAGGTAAGCCTGTGGTCCTTCATTCCACTGGGATTGTTTTCCTTTGCATTCTCTCCAAAATTCACTTACTGTTTAGTATATGAGACAACTTCTACTAACAGTCTTGTGGTTAGAAAAGAGACATTTCCAGTGTTTTCCTACCCTGGAGGTCTAGAGAAAAATTGCGTATTTTGGCCTGTTCTCTTCTTGGGTGCAGTAGAGGCTCCGAGTTTAGCCTCCAGAGTTGTTATGTTCGTTTGTTTTCTCTTGGTCTTCGGGAGTCTTAAATGATTGCAGTTCCCTCCAGATTGAAATATACTAAATTGGATTTGGGGTCAGAGGAAGGAACCTCTTCATGAACATCAGTTGATGTTTGTACTCAGGGTTTCATGGCCCCCTTTTTAAGAAGATGTATACTCTGCAAGTCCCAGAGCTTAGAACCTTCGGCACCTGGAGACTAGCTTTCAAAAATGTCTGTCATGTAAAGAAGCTTTTGCTCATCCCTGCGCATAACATAGAAGCAGTCTCGGGTTGTGTTTTGTAGTGCTAGCCTCATTGCCTTTCCTCCTGTTGACACTTAAAAAAAAATAACAGAGTTATCCTCTTCATGATGATTTATGGTTAATTCTGTTTTAGCAAGTGCTCTAGGAGTTCCAAAAAAAATAAAAATAAAAAAATAAAAGATTTATGGTTATTTTGCTTTTGAAATTCCATTCTAGGAATGACAAAAGTGAAAGTTGGGAAGGAAGATTCTTCTTCTGCAGAATTTCTTGAAAAACGGAGGGCCGCTTTAGAAAGGTAAAATGCCATACAGCCATTTTCCTCAATAACGTGAGGACAAGTGAGAAGCTGAAAGTGAGTCTTGATGAGACAGTCCGTTGAGTTAGAGATGAAACTTAAATGAATTGAAGTTGCAAACCTCCATATTATGTCTTACCTTTTCCTGAGTTGCTTATTTTCCCACCTTGGGAATAGACCATCTTCTGTTTTTTCCCTATCCTGAGTAAGCAGGCAGTCATATTCTTAGACAATCAAATATGAATGGCTCTGAGGTTTCTTTCTGACCGTTTTTTTTTCTATGCCTTTTTGGAAATACCAAGAATGTGAACTTGAATATGCTTACAAGGAAAGTCCTACTTAAGTACCTTATCTGAGGGCTTTTTTTTTTTAGACGGAGTCTCGCTCTGTTGCCCAAGCTGGAGTGCAGTGGTGTAATCTCGGCTCACTGTAACCTCCACCTCTGAGGGCATTTTAAGTAACAAAAGACATGGCATCACTGCTAGCACTGTGTAACACCCAGAACCTTCTGAGGCCAGCTCAACTAACCAGATGATAACTGCTTACATTTTAGGTACCTTCAGAGGATTGTGAATCATCCTACCATGTTACAGGACCCTGATGTCAGAGAATTCTTAGAAAAGGAAGAGGTTAGTATTCAGTGCAAACTGAATTTCATAATATATATCTGCCCCTAGTGAAATGAAACTGGTTCATTCCAAAACTATGTGAGCACTTAACATGCCTAGTACCAGACTATATCCTACTTTTGTGTGAGCCCCTGAGAGTGACAAGTATCTTTCAGCCTTTGAAATAAAAGAAGCTCTGCCTGTAGTCAAAAGCAATTGGTTGTAGAGGTCAAATGGCAGCCTAGCATTGTCTTACTGGATCAACGCAGTGATCTCTTTGGCAGGCCGTTGGCATGTTGTAGGTTACTTCTTGGCTCAAATTGAATGCATATTTTATGTGAGGTGGGGCATTGGTTAAAAATCAGTTACCACAAACCACAGAACTGCCATGTAGCAAAAGTGTTAATTGAAGTAGACAGTCTTTTTTACAGACCATGCATAGGCTAGTCATGATTGTCAAAAATTGCAGACAGCCCAATTGCTAACAGTGGAAGAATTACATAAAATATATCAATACAACAAATACTTGATTCTCATCATAAACAAAGTATACAGAAATGTTAGTACATAGAAGCATACATTAAAAGAATTATAAAATGTAAAACCTGAAATAGCATATAAATATAGCTATAGGGTGGGCACGGTAGCTCATGCCTATAATACCACCACACTGGGAGGCTGAGGTGGATAGATAATGAGGTCAGGAGTTCAAGACCAGCCTGGCCAAGATGGTGAAACCCTGTCACTACTAAAAATACAAAAACTAACTGGGCATGGTGGCGTGTGCCTGTAGTCCCAGCTACTCGGGAGACTGAGGCAGAGAATTGCTTGAACCTGGGAGGTGGAGGTTGCAGTGAGCTGAGATCACGCCACTGCACTCCAGCCTGGGCAACAGAGCGAGACGCTATCTCAAAAAAAGAAAGAAAGAAAGAAAGAAACATGTAAGTCATTAAGGATCAAAAGAAACACTGGAGTAAAATGTTTTATCTCACAGGAAAGCAAACTAGAAGGAAGTAAGTGACTGGGTAGGGCTGTCGTTTTGTTTAATTTTTATTTTTAAATTTTTCTTTCATTTGTATATAGTATGTGTTACTCCAGTGAAGAAAATTATACTAAATAAATGAGATTTTTTTAATGAAATGTTTTAATTTAAAACTCCCTGTCAAATGCTTGAAATCTTTTGGTCTTCTCTTGTGGATATTCCTAAATCCCTTCTTCCTTTTCACCCTCTCATCTCTACTCCATACCTCTAAGCAGGATTTGTCTGTAGCAGCACTGTGGACACTTTCGGTCAGATAATTCTTTGTCATAAGTATCGTCCTTTGCATTGCAGGGGATTTTACCAGCATTCCTGGTACCTACCCACTAAATCCAAATAGCACCCCCTCCCCAATTATAGCAACCACAATCATCTCCAGACATTGCCAAATATCCCTTAGGAAGCAAAGTGGCCCCAAGTTTAGAACTCCTGCCGAGCCTGGCACAGTAGCTCACACCTGTAATCCCAGCACTTTGGGAGGCCAAGGCAGGCAGATCACCTGAGGTCAGGTGTTTGACACCAGCCTGGCCAACATAGTGAAACCCTGTCTCTACAAAAAATACAAAAATTAGCTGGGTGTGGTGGTTGGTGCCTATAATCCCAGCTACTCAGGAGGCTTAGGCAGGAGAATCGCTTGAACCTGGGAGGCAGAGGTTGCAGTGAGCCGAGATCACACTGCTGCACTCCAGCCTGGGTGACAAGAGCAAGACTGTCTCAAAAAAAAAAAAAAGAACTACTGCCATAGAGTCCTGAACACTAAAATCTGACATTTTAGCATAGTGTGCTGTATATGCTATAGATTCTTCAGCATCCTTTCCATGCGTTAGAGAGTACTGGGAAGACTGAACATCAATCAAATTGTTTCTAAATATGTGGCATGTTTGGCTACTAGGTCATCCCTGAAAGTAGCTTTGATCCGAATAAATAATTATCTTGTCCTTGGATATTTGTTTACTGAAGAAAATGCGAACACAGCACAGTTTTAGTCTCTTAAGACTTTTAAGCCCAGTTGTGTACAAAGTATGCTATTCCAAGGGAACTTTTGACTTTTAACAAGAGTATGCTTGGTGCTTAAGCATTTTATTCCTGGGGAGGCAGACAATCTCAATTTGGGGTTGCCTGGCCACATAACACCCCAGTCTACTTTTTTTCCGTATAAAATATCAAAAGCTGAAAACGTTGCTGATTCTTCTTAACATGGTTCTTTGATTTTTCTTTCTTTCTTTTTTTTTTTTTTTTTTTGGAGAGGGAGCCTTGCTTTGTCACCAGGCTGGAGTGTGGTAGCGTGATCTCGGCTTACTGCAACCTCTGCCTCCTGGGTTCAAGCAATTCTCCTGCCTCAGCCTCCTGAGTAGCTGGGACTATAGGCCACGTGCCACCATGTCCAGCTAATTTTTTTTTTTTTTTTTAGTAGAGATGGGGTTTCACCATGTTGACCAGGATGGTCTCAATCTCCTGACTTGTGATCCACCTGCCTTGGCCTCCCAAAGTGCTGGGATTACAGGCATCAGCCACCGCACCCAGCCTGGTTCTTTGATTTTTCTTTATGCACATGTTAGTTGTGGATTCCTCAGGCTGCCTTTGAAAACAATTTACAGTTCAAATAATTGTCTGGCAAATTTTGGGCATGCCATCTGATGGATACTAATTCCTCTGAACCTAAAATAGGACCAGCAGATAACTTGCCATTCCTGCCTTCTTGGTCTTGTAGCTGCCACGTGCCGTGGGTACCCAGACGCTGAGTGGTGCTGGTCTCCTCAAGATGTTCAACAAAGCCACAGATGCCGTCAGCAAAATGACCATCAAGATGAATGAATCAGACATTGTGAGTAGCCGTGTTCCTCTTACCTCCACCTTCCCCGGAGGCTTATAGGTCAGAACCCCTAAGGAGTCCTAACATTTCTGAGATTAGAAACTTTTTAATAAGATATTTCAATCCCTTTTTAAAAAACAACTGCTAAGAAAAGACTGTAGTGCACCCATAGAAGTAATCTCATTAAAGCTCTGGGCTTTTGTGTTTCAGTGGTTTGAGGAGAAGCTCCAGGAGGTAGAGTGTGAGGAACAGCGCTTACGGAAACTGCATGCTGTTGTAGAAACTCTAGTCAACCATAGGAAAGGTAACAACCTCTGAAATGCACTTGGAGCTAGGGGAAATTGTTGTCTCCACTGAGCTGGAGATGGGAGGGCATGCTGTTCCCAATCCTCTCAGCCATCCAAGTTGAAATTCTCAGCCCACCTGGTCCTTGATGTTCTGATAAAAAAAGGTATGCTCTGCATCTCCCAGCAGAAAACAGGATTCAACCACTGTGGGCATTGTACTTTTCTACCTGGGAGGGGTGCAGGGAAGCCGTCCCAGATACAGTGTGACCTGGGATGTGGGCTTCTCTTGATTTTAAGTTGATGGCTTACATCCAAAATGATGTCATACATGCTTTAGCTACATAGTCAAACCAGCAATGCATAAATGCAGGGAAACCACCTGTCTCCTAATCTTCTTTCTTTAGTGAAATTTGCTTAAGAGCTAGTGAAATTTTCCCAGTTTGAATCTTTTCCCTCTCTGCCTTAAATATGCTGATAATCAGAAATCCTAAACAGACAGAAGACCCATAGCATGAGGCCAATGGAAATAAGGGTTGGCAAACTATAATCTGGGCCATGGGCCAAATCTGGCCCTGGTTCCTATTGCCATAAGTTATAAATTTAGGTTTTTACATTTTTAAAGGAATGCATGGGGGTAGAAAATAATCTGTAGCAGAGACTATGTGTAGCCTGTAAAGCTTAAAACATTTATTATCTGGCTCCTTTACAGAAAGAGTTTGCCTGCTCTAGAACATGCAGGACTCTACAGTGTATACATATATTCACTCTTGTCTCCTGTATATAGAGGCTACCATTCATGAGCTTTAACATAAACATAAGAATAGTCCTGGCAGTGCGGTGGCTCACACCTGTAATCCCAGCACTTTGGGAGGCTGAGGTAGGCAGATTACTAGGTCAGGAGTTTGAGACCAGCCTCACCAACATGGTGAAACTCCATCTCTACTTTAAAAATACCAAAATTAGCTGGGCATGGTGGTGTGCACCTGTAATCCCAACTACTCAGGAGACTGAGGCAGGAGAATCGCTTGAACCTGAGAGGCAGAGGTTACAGTGAGCCGAGATCATGCCACTGCACTCCAGCCTGGGCGACAGAGCAAGACTCTATCTCAAAAAAATAGTTCCTTTGGCCTGTTTGTGTTACTGAATGACTGGCCTTTGGTTCTCTAGGGATAATGGAGCTGCTTCCTTCTGGTAGGCCTAACCCAGTGAAACTCAGGATAGCTGGTGCCTCTCCCTCCTGCTCCTATACCAGGCCACATTCTCTTTACTCTCCAAGTACAGTGAACTGTGGTGTAAGTGACTGGATTGCAGAACCCTCCATTGCCAGATATGCAGTGGGCAGCACTGCTAAGACATGCCATGCAGTGTCAGCTGATTTGTCCCTTTTCCTGGTGAGATCAGAGAGGCCTCTGCTGTCTTTTCCTCCTTCCAGAGCTAGCGCTGAACACAGCCCAGTTTGCAAAGAGTCTAGCCATGCTTGGGAGCTCCGAGGACAACACGGCATTGTCACGGGCACTCTCCCAGCTGGCTGAGGTGGAAGAAAAAATTGAGCAGCTCCACCAGGAACAGGCCAACAATGACTTCTTCCTCCTTGCCGAGCTCCTGAGTGACTACATTCGCCTCCTGGCCATAGTCCGAGTAAGCTTCTGTTTCCTTTCCTCCTCCTTCCCTTGATTTGATTTGTCTTTCCTTTGCTCATCCCTTTCCCAAGACAGTTTTACCCCATTCTAGTTTGTAAATAGGTGTCACTTTTTCTACTTTTAAGAGAAAAGGTATCCTATAAACAAACAATCTATTCACCTGTTAGCTAGTTATCACTGAATCATTTTGAGGCCCACAGCCAAGATTCCTAGATGCATTTGGAGAAAAGACCACTCTTGAATTTCTAAATAGGTCGTCCCTTATTGTTGAAACTGGACAGTGTCCTCTGTGCTCCTTTCTTGAAGCAAGGTTCCTTACAGACCTGCTGTCTTGACCCCCTGGAGCAGTGACTTCCTCAGTCCTTTGGTCTTTGCCTCCTTAACAGTAAGCGGTGGCTTTGCCCTGGTTAAGAGCTCTCGCTGGCTTCCACTTGTCTTTCCAGTGTGGGCAGTCAGGTAACTACATGGAACTGGCTTGGCATTACATGGAATAGTGCAGCCAGGGGGCTGAGAGAGCTTGTACCAGAGCCCTCCCTGTGCTGTGCCACCCCACACTGGTAACATTCCAGCCTGCCCCTCGTCAAGCACCTCACTCTTTCTCCTGGTGATCAAGCAGTGTGATTTCCTGTGAGCACTCCTAGCAGTTAATGTTAAGGAATCTTGACAGTGGTATTAGCTCTCAGATGGCCTCCGTGAGACAGAGGAAAGAACCAAGAGGGAGCCTGGTGCCTACACTATAAGGGCCTAAGTCTGTTCCTGACTTGGCTTGCAATCAGGATGTGTGAGCCCCAGAGTTAGAACAATGCCACTCCTCGTTTCCCATCCCCAACTTATCTCCCATAGGGAACGTCTGCGTTGTGTCAGGAGCTGAGCTGTTCCCAGGCTGTCGCTTCCCACCCCGCAGGGTGGAGTTGCTTCATAGAGCCTGTGAGGTTGCTCATTGCCTCTCCCACTGCTATGTGGTTTGCTGCTAACTCCAGAGTGATAAGAGGCTTGAAAAATAACCTGCTACGGAATTCTTAGAACTGGTCAGGCTACTTAGACTGGAGAGGCAGCCCCAGGAAGGGCACTCTCTGGGGGAAGCTTTCTGTGAGGAGCATTGCTTGGGTCTCTGGAGAGCACAGCTCTTGGATATAGCCCCCAGACAGTGAGCCTGCCTTGCCCTAGAGCTCCATCGGCTAGACCCTCCACCTGCCTACCTCATGATTAAGGTGGGATTGGAGAGAAGAGCAAAAGTTTCGTTTCTGTTCTTCCCTGAGCATGGTGCCGGACCACTGTTAGCCCAGTGGGTTGAGCTTGAGTTTTACTTGGATATGATATTAGCCCTTTACCTAATATTTTAACATTGAGGTGTTAAGATGGGCAAGGGAGCAGCAGTGACAGTGCTGGGGCAGGTGAATTTGGTGGCATTGCCCTCCACAAAGTTCAAGTTTGGCAAAAGCCTTCACAAAGGAGGCATAGACAATATTTAGGGAAGGCCAGGCCTGGTGGCTCACACCTGTAATCCCAGCACTTTGGGAGGCTGAGGCGGGTGGATCACCTGAGGTCAAGAGTTCGAGACCAGCTTGGCGAACATGGAGAAACCCCATCTCTGCTAAAAATGCAAAAATTACCTGGGCATGATGATGCGTGCCTATAATCCCAGCTACTTGGGAGGCTGAGGCAGGAGAATCACTTGAACCTGGTAGGAGGAGGTTGCAGTGACCCGAGATCGGGCCATTGCACTCTAGTCTGGGGGACGAGTGAAAAAAGAAGAAAATATTCAGGAAACTTCTGCTGGGTGGCTGGCCCCAGGCACAGATCCTTGACCCAGGCTGCTGCTTGCTGCATATTAAGTGAATCCATGGGTGTGGTTAGTCAGGCCAACAGCTTCCTCCCCTGGAAATGTTGATTGTGGTCAGGGAACTGGGAACAAAGAAAACTAGCAAGCAGATTTTGGGGAGCTTCTTGGAGGCCTTGGTAGCCTAGAGCAGGTGAGTGTGTGGTTGGGAAGAAGCAGTGTGGCCTTGTGGTGGTTTGAAGTGTTGATTTAAAATTTATTAAGCTAACCTTGTACATTATTTGGGTGTCAGTTTCAAGGTTGCATCCTTAGGGCAGACTTCCCTGACATATTTCCCAGGCTAATCTAGGACCCTAGTTTCATGTTATATATAGTACCCTGCCGCTTTCCCAATAGTCTGCATACTTGTAAGTATCTATTTGTAATTGTGAATGTAATGTTGGCCTTTTCCATTAGATGACAAGTTCCATGAAAACGGGACCATGAGTTTCATCCACTGTATTCTTAGCCCCAGGCACGTGGCAGGCACTCAGGGAAAGACCATAGCCTTATGAACTGACTGATCTGAGGGAGGTACTTTTGTAAGGCATAGTATTGGTCACTGGCATGGGGCCACCTACTGGCTCCCTGCCATCCAGCCCTGGGAGTAGCATGAAGCAGCATGGCTCTGGCCTCCTGGAAGCTTGGAGAGGAGTCTTACCCAAGCTTTGCTCCTAGACATTAAACTTCCCAGCCGGGCACTAACATGTGGCTGCAGAACCTGCCCTTGCTCCATCCATCCCTAGCGGAGCTGCTGGGAGAGCCTGCCCCGAGGCAGAGACAGCAGAGCTCTTGAAGAGCTGGTTGTGCTCCTCCTCAACCCCACCCCCACAGGCTGCCTTTGACCAACGCATGAAGACATGGCAACGCTGGCAGGATGCCCAAGCCACACTGCAGAAGAAGCGGGAGGCTGAGGCTCGGCTGCTGTGGGCCAACAAGCCTGATAAGCTGCAGCAGGCCAAGGACGAGATCCTTGAGGTGAGTCCCCTGAGGCAGCCCAGCCAGGGGTGTTCTGTTGGCTCCAAATGAACCCAACTCCCATCCCACCCAGAGGCTTGGAACCCCACAGCAGGTGAGAGTGCTGATTGAGTCTAAAGGGTTGTGGTTGCTGAGGAAGCCTCTGAGAATGACTGGAGGCCTTCCTGAAGCCTGGTCCCCTTGTTCTCTTCCTACTCTACCTAGACTTGTCAAATCAGAATCTCTGGCCCGGCACGCTGGCTCACGCCTGTAATCTGAGCACTTTGGGAGGCCAAGATGGGCAAATCACTTGAGGTCAGGAGTTCGAGACCAGCCTGGCCACCATGGTGAAACCCTGTCTCTACTAAAAATACAAAAAAAAAAATTAGCTGGGTGTAGTGATGTGCGCCTCTAGTCCTAGCTACTCAGGAGGCCGAGGGACAAGAATTGCTTGAACCTGGGAGGAGGAGGTTGCAGTGAGCCGAGATCGAGCCACTGCACTCCAGCCTGGATGACAGAGCAAGACTCCATCTCCAAAAAAAAAAAAAAAAAAAAAAAATCTCTGCAGGAGGGGTCCTGGCTGGGTCTTTGAAAAGCTACCTAGCTGATTCAGATATGCCTTCTCATGAGAACTAAATTAGGTTTTCCAGGCCTACCACCGCTGCTGATGAGTACCTAAACTGGAGGCTGCTGGAGCACCAGAGCTTTCTTGAAGGACCACGCTTGGTCCCAGATGCCTGGAGCACAGGCATCTCTTTTCCAGCCAGCCCCTAAAGTGGCCTTCTGCTGGACTCTTAACTTACATGCAGAATCCCCTGTGACACCTCATCTTATCCACAGGGACAGAAAGACGTAATGATCAGTCAAGAACTCATGTAAAATTGCTGTCCACATATGAAGTCTTAATAATGATGCCATAATATGAGGTGATCCTTTCTTTCTTCTTTCTTCCCAGTGGGAGTCCCGGGTGACTCAGTATGAAAGGGACTTTGAGAGGATTTCAACAGTGGTCCGAAAAGAAGTGATACGATTTGAGGTGAGATAGAAGATCCTACTTCTTACTTAGCGTGCAGTGCTTGTTTTGTCCAACTCCATTGGGTAAGGAGATAGAGGTGCCAGTGACTTGGCAATTCTCATGAGCAGGTGTGGCCTTCTTTCGGGGGGTGTGTGCTTGTTCCTAGGCACAGTGGCACACTTACACTTGTGACTGGACCAGAGCAATTAGACACAAAGCTTGCAGCTGCCATATACCTTCGGCCCCGTCCTTTTTCCCCCACTTCCCATCTCCTGCCCTCCAATAAAGCTTTTCAAGACCTTGGCAGATCCTCTTTGGCTGGAAATTACAGCCAATCCCCCTGATGCTTCTACTTTCTGAGACTATGTTTGGCCTTGGTCAGCAATAAACACCACCATCCCATCAGAAGGGAAAGGAAAAACTAGTCGGTCAGTATACAATCTTGTCTCCTAGAAAGAGAAATCCAAGGACTTCAAGAACCACGTGATCAAGTACCTTGAGACACTCCTTTACTCACAGCAGCAGGTATGTAAGTTGTGCCTGACCTTCATCCTCTACTGCCTGCTCCAAAGGCCGGCTGCCTCCTTGGGGCTTCTGCAACAAGATGCGCAGGCCCTCGCTTCTGATAGGCTGGGCCCTCCTATAGTTGATCATTGAAAATAACCCCTGCTGCTCTGACATGGAGCATCCAACAGGGTCTTTTATTAAGCAGGAGGGCCCTGCACTGCTGCCCTCATTCTGAGGGAGTTAGTTTTTGAGGACAGACTCCATCTCCCTGTAACTGCTTAGCCTTCCAGCAGCCACCCCATGGTACCACCTGGCCCTCCTGAGGCTGAGGCCTCATCAGTGTGTGAAACAGTGGCCCCACTGTGAGGAGCTAACTGAGCCAGGAAAGCTGTGGCCACCACAGGGGCGCTTCCTCTGGGGTGGAGCCGAGACTGTCTTCAGAGACTGGCCTTGCACTTGGGGCTCAGGAACTGTTGCTTCCCCTGGTGAGAGGGAGGTGTGAGGGTCATGTGGCGTGTGCAGCTGCTGGGAGCCTGCCTTTGTGGGGCGGAGGCGCTTGGGGAGCGCCGGGACATTGTGCTTGCTTCCTCCCAGGCTGGCTCAGGCTCTGCCACTAGGTGGGGGCACTTGCTTACTGTCCCCACTTCTTTGCAGCTGGCAAAGTACTGGGAAGCCTTCCTTCCTGAGGCAAAGGCCATCTCCTAATGGACCAAGGACCCCAGAGCCCACCTGTGTGACGCTGCCTTTTTATACACTGTCCTCCTCCACCTTGATGGACCCCCCCCATCCTGCATCCTGCCTAGGCTGGACTTAACCCCTTCCTCCCTGTCCCCACGACCACTGTCCCCAGTTACTCTAACCATTATTTCACTTAGCTTCCATATATATTTTCTTACCTAAGAGAATAGTTTCCTGCTTTAAGCAAAAGACCTACAATAGGTGGTGGAATTATGGGATGGGGTGGAGTATTGATATAAATATATAAATACAAATGTATATTTTTCAGGCTGTGGTTTAGGAACTGGGAATAACGTTTTCTGTTACTCCTGATGGTGCCATGAAAAGGTTATGTAATAAAATATTTTAAAATCAGGTCACATGACTCAGAATGGTGGTGCTTTTTGCTTAGGCTGGGAACAGTTGGGAATCAGGTCTGGAATACTCCTAACCAAGAAGTTGCCCGGGTATAGTAAGTTTTTCTCTACCGTTCACAAGTTTTTGCTGCTGCTTCCCTCTGGAAATGGGGTTTCTTTCTCTCTGCGTACCTCAGCTACCTGTTCTGAGGATCTCAATCTGTTTCATATTCCCACTTCTTAAGGGAAGGAGTTTTAAAAACATCTCTTAAAATAAGAGGAGCAAACCTATTCTCCTGCAAAGGAGGCAGAGACTTTCTCTCTCTCCTCTTTTTTTTCCTTTGGTATCCCCATTGTTAAGCAAGAGCCTTTCTCTTTTATTCCTCCTGTTTTCCCTAAGCTGCTCAGGGCTCTCTGAGTCTTGCCCTCTGATGGCAAGTCTTATATACAAACCTATTTTTGTCACCCATCAAAACACATTCTCAGTAGACTGTGTGAAGGGCTGATAAGGACTTGATGCGTTATCTCCATAGACATGAAAGCCATGCCCTCTGCCTCTAGATAGGGTGATCTAGCCATCCCTTCTGCTGGACTCTGAGCTGCTGAGCCGTAGGAGGTTCAAAGCAGCTCTACTGTCTGTGCCCAGGAGGTAGCCTACCAGCAGGAGCCCCCAGGCACAGCCAAAGGGTGTTCACACAGATCTCTGCCAGTCTGGCTAGGGGAGGCCAGAGTCTCAGGTCAGTCAAGGCTGGGCTTTCCCCTTAGCTATGTCCACAGCTGCTCAAGCTGTACTCATCAGAGTGGACTTTGAAGCTCCTTTGTGAGCTCGAGCTGCTGACTGCCACTGTGGGAGCCTTGCCCCCTCCAGCCCAAAGATGCTTCTGCCACAGGGGCCCCAGGTCCCGCTTTATCAGTTCTCTTTAGTGGGGGGCTAAGATTTGGGGCAAGCTAGCCTGAGGCAAGGAAGTGAAGTAAACATGCTGATTTCCTGTGCAGGGACTCAGCACCAGGGGAAGGGCCAGTGCTGCAAGGATTTTAACAGGTGAATTTTTTGGAAAAAGTCACTCTCTCTACCCCTCAATATCCTTATCATCAACTTTGGTTTTATCCTTCCAGTCTTTATTATATGCTTGCTTTTACATAGTTGTAATAATATACACATAAAATATTTTGTATCCTGCTTTTGACATTCAACATTGTACATGTTATAAGCATATTTCTATATTGTTATATAGCTTCACAAAGTTGATTGATTTGTAAAGCTGTGTGATTTGAAGACTTCCATAGGGTGACTGTACCATAATTTTCATTCATCCCTTCTTGTTGGATTCTTGGTCGGGGGTTGTTTTGTTGGTAACTTTCAAATTTTAATATAATTTCAGATTTACAGAACAGTTGCAGGAATATCACAAAGAACTCCTGTATATCTTTTATCCAAATTTACCAAGTGTTTACAATTTATCCTATTTGCCTTATCTGTATTTCATGTTGTTTTAATCATTTGAGAGTAATTTGCAAGGTACCCCATTATGCCCCATAACGGTATGCATCTCCCTAAGAACAGAACATTCTAAGAGAAGGAGAGAGAAATCTTTAAAGTATCTTTAAGTATTCTTTTAAGTAATATCATGAAAATCAGGAAGTTGAACAGTGATTTAATACTGTTATCTAACCCGTGGTTCATGTTTAAATGTTGTCAGCCCAATAATGTCCTTCGTGGCTATTCTTTTTCCTTGTGCAGGATGATGTGTTACATTTACTTGTAAACATGTCTCTCTCAGTACTGCAGATTCCTCAGCCTTTTTTTGTCTTTCATTACCATGACATTTTTGAAGCCTACAGGCTGTTTTGTCGAAGGTTCCTCAATTTGGATTTGTGTGATGGTTCCGCATGACTAGATTAGGGTTCTGCATTCTGGGCAGGAACATCACAGAAGCGATGCGTCCTCAGTGCAGCGTAATCAGCGTATCATGTCAGTTGCTCCTATTAATGTTGTTAACTCTGTTCACTTGGTTGGGTTGATGTCTGCCAGATTTCATTTTAAATTTACAGTTTTCCCTTTGTAATTAACAAGTAATTTCTGGGGAGATACTTTGAGACCATGTAAGTATTTTGTTTCTCATTCACTATTTAGTACCAGTTGATTAGTCTTGTCTGAGTTATTACTGTCATGATTGACCAACACGATTTCCTAACTCCATAATGCCTTCTACATTTATCGGCTAGCATTCCACTTATAAAGAAAACATCCTTTTCTCACCATTTATGTATTCACTTGTTTATCAGTATGGATGCAGGGATTCCTATTTTATTCAAAGTTGCAGGCCATTGCTTTGATTTTATCTTGGTTCTCAAATTGTCCCAGATTTAGATCAGCCTCTTGTGTGTTTTTAGCTTGTCCCCATCATTTTTCAGCACTTTCTTACCTTCTGGTATAACAAGATGTTCCAGGCTTATCTGGAATGTTCCCTGCCCCAGCCCTCTCTGCAGGAAGGATTTAACAACACGGAAAACGAGGCAGACTGGAATCAGCCATTTCTCCAGGGAGTCTTGGTTCCTTATAATAGAGAATGGTATTTATTTTTATTTGATTTGATGATTATTACTGAGACAGAGTCTTGCTCTTGTCACCCAGGCTGGAGTGCAATGGCGCAATCTTGGCTCACTGCAACCTTCACCTACCGGGTTCAAGTGATTCTCCTGCCTCAGTCTCCCAAGTAGCTGTGATTACAGACACCCACCTCCACACCTGGTTAATTTTTGGTAGAGATGGGGGTTTCACCGTGTTGGCCAGGCTGGTCTCGAACTCCTGACCTCAAGGGATCCACCCACCTCAGCCTGCCAAAGTGCTGGGATTACAGGCGTGAGCCACCACGCCCGACTAGAGAATGGTATTTAGAAACCTAGATCTAGGTGCCAAATGTGCTTATTGTTACTGGATGTCATTGCCTCTAGGCTCTCACCAGACAATGCAAAGAAATATGTAGCAGTTTATAGAAACAAGATAGGGTAGAGATACCTGATACAAATAGATATTAAAAATCATGAATTCCCACTGCTGCTTTGAGTCCAGCCCCTTAGGTTTATTCCAGTCTCCCCGCTTTTCCATGTTGTCAGCTCTTTCCTCCAGAGAGACAGATTTCAACTTGATTTAAGTTTCATCTAGTGACCATTCTGAAGTAAGTGTGTTTTTCTTACTTCCTTAAAATGACGTCTCCTCTGGTTTCAGAACTTCTTCCTCTGCTCCCTGTATCCCCAGGCTAACAGGGCTAGTTGTCTTTAGGGCTTGTACATTTTTGTAAAGAGCTTACACATGTGGAACTCAAGTAGGCCAGTAGTGGTTTAAGGGTACTGAGCCGGAAGCCTCTACAAGGAATAATAGGAGCACAAAGGAAGAAGGTTGTATTCCAGCTGAGGATCCAGGAGGGAGAACTTTGTGAAGATGCTTGAACTGAGTCTAAAAGGTGAAAAAGTGTTTGCTGCTTCTGCTGGGACCCTTCTGCCTCCCTGTCTGTCTGGGAGTGTGAGGTAGGCACATCTAGGGACATGTCAAGTGGCTTGGTGTGGCTAAAGTCAGTGAGGCCCATAGAGAAAAATGAGCAGGAGCCAGATCACAGGGTGCCTGACAGGACCTGGGAGGCGCTTTCGACATCACCATGGCTGCTTCATGATCTGGACACACCAGAAGGTGTGAGACTGGAGGCAGGAAGAGCAGCCAGGCTCATCCCAACCCTGAGAGCTGAGAAGGGCAGGTATGATGGGACCAGAGCTCGGGAGAGTTTCGGGAGGTGAAGTTGGAACCACTGAGATCCAGTCCCTGATTTGATGAGAGGCCTCAGGGGAGAGGGAGGTAGCTAGCATGTCCCCCAGGCTTCTGGCTCAGACACTGGGTAGACAGTGAAGCCCTTTGTAACACATGAGGCAACAGGTTCTGGGCAGATGGGAGGGGCAGCAGTGGTGGGGGCAGTGAGTGCTGAAGGTGTTTAGGAAGCAGCTCTGGGCCAGGTACAGTAGCTTACACCTAATTTTTAGCATTTTGGGAGGCTGACATAGGAGGATCGCTTGAGCCCAAGAATTTGAGACCAGCCTGGGCAATATAGTGAGACCCTGTCTCTACAAAAACAAAAACAACGAGCTGGGCATGTGTGGTGACGCATGCCTGTAGTCCCAGCTATGCAGGAACACCACCTGAGCCCAGGAGGTTGAGGTTGCAGTGAGCTATGATTGCGCCACTACACTCTAGCCTAGGTGACCAGAGCAAGATCTTGTCTCAAAAAAAAAGCAGCTCTGAATGGGAAGGGAGGCCAGTTGCTGTAAGCGGGGGAGATGATATAGAGTAACAGGAGGCTTTGTTTTATTTAAAGGTGGGACAAACATACGCGTGTTAATAAAATTCAGAGGAGAGAAAGAATGACTATCAGAGCTGTGTGTGGAAGAAAATGCGGTCTGGAGCACAGGAAGGGGGCCTGTGTTCAGAGGGTGCCTCACTGCTGAGGCCACAGGAAAGAATCTGTAGTGGAAGGGAGGCTGAAGAGGGGAGGTTTCATGCTTGATAATTAAAATTTTCTGAGCTAGGGATGTCATAGTTACCGGTTTGAGCCAAGTGGTTTAGATAAAAGGTATGGAGACAGGTCAGCACTTCCTCTGCTTTCCCCAGGGCTAGTTCGGCACTCGGGCTCCAGAGTGCCAGAGATGAGGACTGGACTTCGGGCTGGGGTGATCCCAGTATTCAGTGTCAGTGACAGAATAAATGAGGGAAATGGGAATAAGCCAGAATTGTTCCCTCACAAAGAAATACTAGCAACTGTCAGCTCTTCCCAGAAGACTTTCATTCTGAATGCTCTTGTAGCTGGGAACCCTAAAAAGAGAGTCTTTGAAGCAACTCAAATTTAAAAAAAGGAGACGAACTGATGGAAATCTCAGGATGGGGCCAAGATGTAACTGGAGAGTGTGTGCTGATGGAGGGCATGTCCTTTGCCAAGCATGCTCAGGGCCCACAGGAAGCCCACAGACTTCAGGGACATCAAGCCCCAAAGTGGTGGTATTTTCCCCACCAGTACTTGGCAGCCTAGGGGGATGGGGAGGCAGGAGAAGATAATGGGGACCCCTGGCTCCAGTCATAGGAGGGCACACCTTTGCTGCGGTGCACACATGCCTGGACGTACACTGTCTTTGAAGACACCAGCTACGAGTGTCTGCTCCATGTTTGGACAGGGCCAGACCTGAGCTGAGAGAAATGGACAAGAACAACTCAGGCCTGTATTCTGATGCACATGTCACCTGCCGATACTGTATCCTGTGATAAAGTTGGGTGATTTACTGTCTCCACGAAACCGTAAACTCTGGGGTCCTATGCCTTTATAACTCCATGGCCCCCGGCAAAGATTCAGACTCAAACAGGTGTCAAAGAGATAACTATTGAGTGATTGTTCCCAGTTGCAGGCTCTGCCGCCTGACAGTCATACTGTCTGGGAGAGGACCCAGCTCACCTTTTTCTCTTTATCATCTCCCAGTCCTTCTCAACAGTGCCGACACCTCCTGGAAACTGACTGCAAATGTGCTACTTCTCCTGTGTGGCCCTTGGAGCCTGGGTTAATGCTGGGCTTTGTACCTTACGCACCCTTTCTCCCTTCCCCATTTTCAGTCTCAGAATTACACCTGTCTGAAGCGGGTTTTCCAATGCCCTGGATGGGAGTGTAAGTGTAAGGAGATGGGGGCATTTGCCTGTGTCAGAACATTCACTGAGGATCCTCATAGGTACTTCTAGGAACCGAATACTTGAAGATGACCAACCAGAAATTCCCATCATAGCACTGTTTACAGTTGCAAAAATGGAAACCAATTGAAATGTCCATCAGGAGGGGATTAAGTGAATTATGGTACAGTTACTCCATTGAATATTCTACAGCCATCGACAATATATAGCTATATTCATTGACAAGGAAAACTCATATTTTTGAGTGAAAAAAGCAGGTTATAGAATTGCATGATAGTCACATTTATATAAAACTTTATATATGAGAAGGATGTTGATTGCATTGTTAATAACTATGATCACCTCTAGAGATGGAAGTTTGCATTACCTTTAATTTTTAATACCATTTTGTATTGCTTAAAATTTCTATGTATTATCATTATGATGAGAAAAATCAAATAAAGCTATTTTCATTATGGGAAAACAATCCAGTGCATCCTTTGAGGCCTGTGCCACATGTCTGTTCTCCAGGCAGCTTCCCCTGATCTGCCTTCCGTGCCCTGCCCCAGACTGGAGTGGAGCCCTGCATCTGTTGCCCTCTTTAGCCTCTGGTTTTTCTCTCCTGTGTGGTGTCAGCTCTGAGGCAACCTCTGTAGCCTCCTGAGCCCTGGACTCCCTGGGGTCCTGGGCTGCCCTGTCTTTGCTCATCCCAGTGTCTTCCTCCTCCTGCAAATGAGCCTCTAGGGCAATGGCTGCTCCTCGGCTCAAGATCATTGCCGTACAAGCCTGTGGGCTACTGAGGCCAGATCTGCGGATTTTTCAAGAGATCTGGAAATCTGGCCTAATTTGAGGTTTAATAGGCCTCACCATAGTTGGTAAGATTGGTGCATAGTGCCCCGAGAAAGCCTGCAGGCCCCACAAGGTTTGCCCCAGACAGGCCTTTGCCCCTTGGGCCCTTTCTGTTGTGGAAATGCTCCTCTGGTGCTGATGACCAGCCCTCGCTGGGGGCAGAAAGCTTCACCCACCCAAGGCTGCTCAGAGGAAGCCAGCTGCTCGCCTTCCATAGGATGCTCTTTGTCTGGGTCCAGAAAAGAAACAGAAAAACCCTGTCCAATCTGAGACAGGACCTTTCCATAAAGAGATGTGACTGTTTCCAAATGACTGCCCCTCAGGGCTTTAGAGCTCGCTGCTTCCTCTTCCATTATGAGCCGCAGTGGCGATAACCACAGGGGCCCAATAGGCAGGTTTCCCCTCATGGGAGGGCCAGCAGCCTCACCAGAAAAACGGACTAGCCTCCTGCGGCCAGGAGCATGTTCCAGAGCAGGGGACAGACTGCCCATGACGGCCCCTTCCCACTCTCAGGCGTAATTATTTTATTAACTATAGTGAGAACTGCCATTGGTTCAGCACTGTGCTGGGCACTGTGCTCCGGGCCCTGAGACAGCTCAGATCCAGCTCCGCCACCCTGCAGGGTGCACTCATGACCACACTAAGGACAGGCTCGGGGAGCTAAAGCAGCCGGCCCACATCACACCCCAGAGCTAAGACAAACTCAAGCTCTTAGCACAGCCTCTCTGCGACACCCTATCGGACACAATCTAGACATCTAGACAGGGACAGACAAAAGGAACCTGGAAATCAATCCCCTAAGTTGTTTAGACATGAATGTTTAGACAGTAGGCCTGCTAAGGACAAGCCCGTTTTGGTACCCACCTGGCCTGGTAAGCACTGGAGCTTCTCTGACCCATGTGAGACACTCTCGCCTGATGGGCAGGGGGGTGTCCAGTGGAGTAGAAGCAGAGGCTGGAAAACAGAAGCAGCTTTGGTGAGTAGCTGGGGACCTTAATGGCAGACATGAAAAACTCCACTTGCTGAGAAGCCGTGGGCAGCACCCTGGGGACAGCTAGCAGATGAGGCAGAGCCACCTCCCTTCCAGACCTCGAGGCCCGGATCAAGAACTGTTGTCCCCAGTTCTTGGCCTCTCAGGTCTCCACAATAAACCGCTATTACTTGAGGGACCTAAGTGTATCTTTGTTTCTTGAACGCTAGTACTCGGCACACCAGAGGGGCTGCGTGGTTGATTGGCTGACAGGGCTCTGAAGGGCATTAGGAGTTTCTGTGTCACCACATGCAGCTGCAAGCTCTGCCGTCAAAGTGCTGGGGTGGCCTCTGCCAGCTCTCCCTGGGCCAGACCTGGGTCATGTTGTCTGAAGCAGCTGAGCTGCCGCTGTCATATCTGGGCAGGAGACAGGAGGCTCCTGGGAGTGGCATTGCTGGCTGGAGCCCCAGGTCTGGAGCCTACCTGCCCTGGGCCAAGCTTTGCTCTAAGGACTTGGGCAGGACATGCTTGTCAGAGGTGCCTTCTAACACAGGCGCTCCCACGCCTCGCGTCCCCAGATGACAGAAATG
Organism: Cacajao melanocephalus; assembly: GCA_963573385.1. Classification (NCBI taxonomy): domain Eukaryota; kingdom Metazoa; phylum Chordata; class Mammalia; order Primates; family Pitheciidae; genus Cacajao; species Cacajao melanocephalus. The sequence continues at coordinate 22,779 of CAUYLG010041167.1, read as the reverse complement.
AAGAGTTTGGACTAACTCAGTAACTCACAATGCTTTTTAGTAGCACCCTTTTTAAAAGACATGTTACACCAAAATCTAACATTCAAACATAAAAATGATGTTTTTAAGTGTTATATTGTGTTACTTCAATTTATAAAAAGTACTTATTAACAAGGTAATCAGTAGGAACTCTGAGACCATTTTGCTGAACAGCATAGTCACTGATTTACATCAACCTCTGCTTCCTATTTATTTCTTTACTCTTTTTGGTTGCACAATATGGAGTAAATCAGAAACATCCTTATTGGAGAGTTAGTTGAAATTGTTAATTTTTTTTTTTTAAACTAACCTTGCAGTCTCAGGACGGAAGAAATAGTAGAATCTGTTTTTGTTGTCGATGAATCAGTATCCATCAGGATGAACCATGTCATTTCTAAACCCCTGTCGTTTTTTTGCCTACAAAAACAGCAAATTCACATAATTCTGTCACTAGTGATAGCTAACATCTCTCTACTGTGTGCTGGGCCCTCTGCCAAACACTTTGGAAGCTGCTGTCATTTAAGCCACACACTACTCTCTGTTGTGCAAGGACCCTGAGATAAGGGCAGATAAGGACCCTGAGCCTCACGGGGGTTATCCAAGGTTATACCAGTGACCAGAGCTGGGCTAGGGTGGGGCAGGCAAGGTCCTGGCTCAGATGGCTCAGATGGCCCCCAGTGGCTGGGCCCCTCCCCTCCACCCCTCTGCTGCTGCCCCCCGTGCGGGCTCAGAGAAGAATCCTGCCTCTGTGCCCAGCGGCCCCCACAGGCTCGTGGCCCAGGGGCTGTTTGTTTTCTTAACAGGGTTAACCAAACCTCCTGAGCAGCAGAAGCCTTGCCGGTGAAAGGGGGCTTTGTGTGACTGCAGCGGAAGCCAGGGCCTGAGCTAAGGCTGGGGCTGTGGGCCAGCCTACCCATGTGCAGGAATGGGGCGAGTCGGGGGACAACTTCACCCCCCAGCCCTTCCTGCCCTCTGCTCAGGCCTTGGTCCTATTTCCAAGTGGCAAACTCAGGCTCCATACCTGCATAGAGGAGCGAGTGGGGCCCGGTCCCTGGCGGGGCTGCTGCGGGAATCAGGAGGAGACCGGTCCCTCGCGGGGCTGCTGCGGGAATCAGGAGACCGGTGCTTGCTTAGTGTGGTCTCCAACCAGGAGCTTCAGCAGCACCAGGAGCTTGTTAATGATGCCCGCTTCAGGCTCCACCCCAGCCCAGCAATGAGAAAATCCTGGGTCAGGGCACTCAAATCTGAGATTTCACAGCCCTACAGGTGGTGGTGATGTTTGCTAAAGCCTGAGAATTACTATAATCTAGTAGGGAAATGCAATCCATATGCTAGATCGTAGTGGAGAAAAGACAAAGGTTTGTGTGGTAAAACAGCTCATTCTAAAAACAGAAGTTACTTTGAGGTCTGCGCACCCGTCATACAGAGTCTGCAACTTGGTATTCATATGCTGAGCTGGCCAGCGCTGAAAGTGCACAGAAAGCAAGCTTCCTTCAATTGTAATAACTGCTATGGCATTTACATCATGTGTTCCTCTTTATAGGAAAATATTTGGCCCAGCACGATGGCTCACACCTGTAATCTCAGCACTGTGAGAGGTTGAGGCAGGAGGATCAATTGAGCCCAGGAGTTGGAGACCAGCTTGGGCAGCATAGTGAGACCCTGTCTCTACAAAACAAAATGAAACAAAAATTAGCCAGGCTTGACAATGAGTACCTGTAGTCCCAGCTACTCAGGAGGCTGAGCTCTTGAGCCTGGCAAATCGAGGCTGCAGTGAGCCATGATTGTGCCACTGCACTCCAACCTCGGCACAAAAGTGAGACCCTGTCTCAGTAACTTAATACATAATTGATTTTTTTTAATTGGAAAATATTGTCCATACCTTGTTTTACCTCCCCAAAGACATCTTAAATGCCCCTAAGTCAAGGATCTTGTTTTTCTTCATTTGGACCTGCACTCTTGTGCCCTGGAACGCTGTGCAATTAGGAGCTGCAGGTCTACTATCAGATGTTTGACAAGTCAGCTGCATGGAATCTCTTTGCACAACTAGTGATGAAAATCCACTGATCTGAGGCTTCCTGGAACACCTGAAAATTAAGTAAATGGATAAAGTGGACAACAATCTGCCAAGAAAGAAGCAAGAGGAGAGGTGTGTTTAACTCTGGAGGTGGGAGGAAGATTCTTGTTGCCCCCTTGCAGGCAGCCTTTAACCCTTGAGCAGCCCCTGCTGCTTCCTCTCCCTAGTTTTTTCTCGACATACCCCCACTGCCCATTCATTCATTCATATACTCTTTCCATCACAAATATTCTTTATGTAGTCTTTCAACCCAAATGTTTTTGAGACACACAAGTAACAATAATTGCAGATTGTAATAAGTGCATAGAAAGGGTCGTATGATAGGGTGGTCAAGAAGGAAGCCTCAGCTGGTTGCAGTGGCTCATACCTGTTATCCCAGCACTTTGGGAGGTCAAGGTGGGTGGTTGGCTTGAGCCCAGGAGACCAGCCTGATCAACATGGCCAAACTCCATTGCTACAAAAATTAGCCGGGTGTGGTGGTGCACACCTGTAGTCCCAGTTACTCAGGAGGCTGAGATGGGAAAATCACCTAAGCTGTAGTGAACTCCATGATTATATCACTGCACTCCAGCCTGGGCGACTGAAGTGAGGCTCTGTCTCAAAAAAAAAAAAAAAAAAAAAAAAAACCTCTTTGAGTTGAGTTTTAGGCTAAGAATTGGAAGATGAGCCCAGTCCTTGAAGAGTCAAGGAAGAGTGTCCCCAGGTGGAACAAACAGCCTAATGTGAAGGCCCTGAGGGAGGAAAGAGTTTGTCAGGTTCCAAGAGCCTGGTGTGTGATGAGGAGAGGAGAGGAAATGAGGCGGAAGACAGAGGCTGGGCTGGGTTATTTACAGCTCTATAGATTGTGTAGGGAGAGTGGGTTTTAGTCTTAAGTGCAATGGGAAAAACTGGAAGGTTTTAAGCAGATCCCTTGAGAACAGTTTGTGCTGCAGGTTAGAGAATGGACATTCTATTGGGGATGAAGGCAGGGAAAAACGAAGACCCTGCCTTCATGGGGACCAAGAAGTCTGAAGATCCCAGGAGAGGCCTCCCTGGACCGTGGGAGTTGGGGAGGCCCTGTAGGCCAGGGGGAGCTGGGTCCTTGAATGATGGGGCCCTAGGGAGGAAATAAAAGCACAGCCCTTCTCCTCACTCTGGGCCGCTTTCCTTCTAGGGTACCTCACTAGGATCTGGGAGGTTTTAGCTTCCTGATTCTGGGGTCCTTGTGTGATGCAATTTGGAAAAAAGAAAGTGTGGGACATGGTATTGGTGAGACCTATTTACCCCATTTTGAGGTCATCTTCTCAGCCCTTCTCTGGAGGCAGGGCTGGGGATGGAGGTTTTCTGCTCCAGCTCAGAGGCATCTCTGCAGGAGCAGGGGAGGGGTGAGTCCCCTCAACCCCAGCCCGGAAGACAGGCTCTCTGCTTCCTCCTGCCCACCCCATGACCTCCCACTAGGTATGAGCTTTGGAAGGAAGGGCCTCCCCTCTCCCCATGTCACGAGGCCTTTGTAGGGGAAGTCAGTGGAGTAGAGGCCCTGCCATGGTGCTGCTGAATGGTAGCAGCTCCTGGACAGCTGAGGGGTGCAGAGCTGAGAGGTGGGAGCAGAGGCCCTTACCAGCACATGGCCTGAGAGAGTTCTGGATTAAAATCCTGCCACATATCTAGGAAGCAGCTGCCCAGAGGAATGGACAAGGGCAACTGGTGCCACCCCCCAGAGTCCCTCTTCCCATCCACTGCCCTGTGCCCACTTGTCCTCGTCATCCAGGACAACCCCACAGTCAAGCTGCTACTCAATGCTTCTGCTAAAGACCTAACATGTCTCACTTTTTTTTTTTTTTTTTTGAGACAGAGTCTTGCTATATTGGCCAGTCTGGAGTGCAATGGCATGATCTTGGCCCATTGCAACCTCTGCCTCCCGGGTTCAAGCCATTCTCCTGCCTCAGCCTCCGGAGTAGCTGGGATTACAGGCACGTGCCACGACGCCCGGCTGATTTGTAGTAGAGACGGGGTTTCACTATGTTAGCCAGGCTAATCTTGAACCCCCGACCTCAGGTGATCCACCCGCCTTGGCCTCCCAAAGTGCTGGGATTACAGGTGTGACCCACCGCGCCTGGCCGAATCATCTCACTGTATACACCCGCCTGAAGGAGCCACATTATCCCTATTTTGCAGAGGAACAAAGGTCTACACAGTTCCTGAAATCCAGGCTGTCTGATCCCCAAATCAGAGCCTAAGTCCCTAAACTGCCTCTTCCCAACAAACAGCCTGGAGCCGCTTAGGGTAACTCTGGATGGATGAAAACAATGAATGAATGGAGGGGCATGTGGATGCTGGGGAAGGGGGCAGCATAGCTGGATTGAGTCCAGGCCTTCCTCAGGTGTGGCCTCAGCGGGGGGCTCCAGGTCGCAATCCCCATGGACCAGGCTGAAAGGAGGGAAAGGGACTGGGGAAGGGACTGAGGAACGCAAGGCAGGTAGGTCCCTCGTTGGACAGAGGACCGGCACTGAGGCCCGGACCCAGTCTCCGTCCACTCCTGGGGCCACGGGCCGTTCTTAGTCCTTAGTAGACGCTTAACTCAGGATGGGTGACATTTTCACTCACCAGTTCCTGGCATCAGTGAGAAGTCAGTAAATGTTTGACAAATGGGTGACTCCACTGCCCCGCGCTGCGTCCAGGTCCCTCCTAATCTTCTGGGCTCAGGACCCGCCGCGCGAGGGAACGCCCGGGGCGGGTCGCCTGGGGGCGGGTCCTGGGTGGGGCCTGCGGGCTTAGGGGGCGGGGCGGTGTCGGCCGCGCAGGGGTCCTCTGTCTGCTCCTGGAGAGTTAGGGCTCTGATCCGAGCGCGCGGAGCGGCCGGGGCTGGGGCTCGGATGCTGGAAGTTCACATCCCGTCGGTGGGGCCCGAGGCCGAGGGGCCCAAGCAGAGCCCGGAGAAAGGCCACATGGTGAGCGCGGCCCCTGGATGGGGAGGGGCACTGGGACCTGCTGGGTTTCCCCGCGCTGCGCTCAGTGGGGACCCGGAGCCCGGGCCGGGGTGAACGGGCGCTGCGGGCCAGACCGTCGGGGGACACCTTGTCGAGGGTTTGGGGGTCGCTTGGATTTGCCACCTTCGCAGACTGTGGTTCGGGCTCTTGAGAGACCACAGGGCGCCGAGGGGCGGGTCCGCCAGCCGGTTCTCCCAGGTGTGCGGGAGCGGAGCGTCCGGGGGAGCCGCGGCGCCGCAAGGCCGCTTTGTGCCTTTGAGCGCGGGGCGGGTGGGCGCGTCGCTGGGCGCGGGTCCTGCTTGGTCCTCCCGCGGGGTCTCACGCGCACTCCCACTGCCCGCCTGCGCCGCCAGGTGTTCCGAGTAGAGGTGTTGTGCAGCGGACGAAGACACACCGTGCCGAGACGCTACAGCGAGTTCCACGCGCTGCACAAGAGGGTGAGGCGGCGCCGACCCCCACCGACCCCGGCCCAGCCTCTGTCCAGCCCCTGCCCAGGCCCTGTGAGGCGGGCGGGCGAGCTCCAGCCCCAGCCTCCGCCACCCCCATGACTGCTCCTGTCTGTGGAGGGGAGGGTGCAGGGGGGCAGATCCTGGCCAGCACAGACCATGCCCCTGTATGGCCGGTCACCCCAGGAGGCCCCGCGCCCACCCTACCGGGCGTCTGTGAGTGGGTTGGGGTCTCCCTCGCCATCGGCCTGTCCACCACTCATCAGGGTCGTCGCAGGGTAGAGCCCGAAGGCGGGGGCGCGGGGCGCGGGAGGGCTTCTGGCTTGAGCTAAGAGGGCTTGAGGGCTCAGTTGGGATGCTGTGATCGCACGCGGTAAACCCCCAGTAGATCAAGAAGCTGTACAGAGTGCCCGACTTCCCCTCGAAACGCCTGCCCAACTGGAGGACCAGAGGGTTGGAACAGCGCCGGCAGGGCTTGGAGGCCTACATCCAGGTATGCAAGGGCACGCTTGGTCGCCGCAGCCTGCTGTGCCAGGGATGTGGCCCAGACAAAGAGGTGTGAGGGCATGGCAGGGAGGGAACCCACAACTTGGGGATGTTATTCACCACCTCAAGCATCCATTTTCTGAAGAGTAATATAGGTCCAAATATCCCTCTCTGGAGTGTTGAAAGGACTGAATGAGGTAACAGACACAGGTAGTCCCAGCTCCATGAAAGGCAGGTCCTGTCCCCTCCAGGATGAGGTCCTGTGCTGTCCTCCTGATGGGATGTAGGGTGAGTGTCCTTCCCCCAACAGCAAAGCTATGCCACTTCGCGGGGTACAACCTGTGCACACAGGGCCCTGAGCTTGATTTAATGCTCTGCTGTCATTGTCTTGAAATTCTTTTTTTGGAACAAAGAGCCCTGCATTTTTATCGGCACTGGGCTATGCAAATTAGTAGCTGGATCTGATTGCAGGTTTCCTCTGTCCTCTCCAGGGCATCCTGTATCTGAACAAGGAGGTGCCCAAGGAGTTACTGGAATTCCTGAGGCTCCGGCACTTCCCCACACACCCAAAGGCTAGCAACTGCGGGTAAGGGGGGTTAGGGGTGGGGGCCAGGGACTGTCAGCAGTGAGCAGGTGAGGAAAGGTGTTGGAGGGCCAGCCCTTTCTTCTCACACCTGCCAGGCCCCAGCCTGACATGACCGCCCTCATCAGCTTTTCTTGACCTGGGTGGAGGGGCTTTTTTGGACAGCCTTGGTTACCCCAGCCACCTGCAGAACTGGGCTTGTTACAAATAGAAGCAGTGGTCCCCTGGGAGATACAGTTCTGGGCTCTGGTGTCCCCACCTCTTCCTCACATTCCCCCGGGCATCCCCAGGCAGCTTACAGTGTTTCTCTTCTCTTCAGCACCCTGGGGGAGTTCCTGCCTGGTGACAACAGGCAAGTCAAGGCCCTGACCCGTGCCTGGCCCCTGCCGCCCCCTAGTGGCCATATGCTAGGAGGCCGGCCTGCTGCCTGGGCCTGTCTGGCCTGGGCCCTGTGGTCTATCCTCCCCTTGGTGCCTCCTGAGCCCATTTCCCACTCACGTTTTCCTTCGTGGGTCCCTGGTGATCTCAACCCCATCTCCAACCCGCTGTGGGATTCTGCCCTGCCTCCTGCACCCATGGTTCATGACTCTCTTTCCTCCCAGCTCCCAGCAGCACCAGCGGCCTGTCCTGAGCTTCCATGTGGATCCCTATGTTTGCACCCCCTCCCCAGGTGAGGAGCTGCCTAGATCCAGGGCTACAGGAGGTGGGCTTGGCATTGTTCTACTCCTGGGATCCCTAAGCAGCATGTCCCTCCTGCTGCCCTCCGCTGGGGCCATTACCTCCTGCTCCTGTTTCCCCTGGAGCCTGCTGTGTAGACACAAGGAAAACAAGTTTGGCTTCCCTGGTCTCTATTTCCTCCATAGTCTGACTTCTTTACCAAGCTGATGTGAACAGAATGCGACCTTGGAATGCCAAGGCTTCATTTGGGATGGACCGCTGCTGTCTGCTGCCTTGGCAGGGGCTCCTACTTCCAAGGGCACGGTTGGGGAGCGGGTGCTGAGCCCATGAACAGGAGCTCAAGGAGCTGCAGGCCTGAGGCCAGACCCGTTTAATTCTATCCCACAGAGCTGCTGCCCAACGTGGTGGTGGATGGTGTGCTCCAGGGCCTCTCCAGCTTCAGCATCAGCCCAGATAAAGCCCAGCCAAACACTGCCTGTCACCCTGCTTCTCTGCCACCTACGTCCTGATCAGTCCAGAGGCCTCTGGCCACCTCCTAGGACAGTCATGTGCCTCCATCCTATCAACAACTCCATATAAGGCTAGGTCCTCCCTTGGTCTGGACCCAGGACTTAACTACCCAGTGCCCAGCTGTGCCACATCCAACTCAAGGCTCAGAACTTGGCTTGCACTCGTGGCTGGAGGTGGTAGAATTTGCATGTTCTTAGAGCGCAGGAGCCAAGGCAGGGTCAAGAAGATAAGCAATAAAGGAAGAAGTCAGCTGCGCAAGGAGGCTCACACCTGTAATCCCAACACTTTGGGAGGCCAAGGCAGGAGGACTGCTTGAGCCTGGGAGTTTGAGACCAGCCTGTGCAACACAGTGAGACCTGTCTCTACTACAACAACAACAACAACAACAACAAAAAGTCAATTTAGAGGTAGGCTATGAAAAGGTACAGGTATATTTCTTCACATAGACTGAGGGGCAAACCTGGAGGCCTAGCAGCCGGCGAAGCTTAGAAGCAGGGGGCAAAAGCTCCTGCCTGACTTTTCCTGGGTAGCTCCTGGGTCAAAGTTTCAGGCAGGATCCCAGGGAAGGGGCAGGCACCCACTGCCGCAGGAGAATGGCAGGCCTGTTGGGGTTTAGGCTTGGGGGAGGCACCGCAGGCTCAAGAACCAGGCCCACACGTTACAAAAAAAAAAAAAAAAACCACATTTTTTTTTAATTGGTCAGTGTTGGCAGGAGTTTGTTACAAAACTGGGTCCATGGGCCTGTGGAATGTGAGGGGAGTGGGTCCACCAGATGCCAGCACCGGGGCCAGTACAGCTCAGAGCCCTGTGGCGGACTAACTTCACTCCCTGGAGGGCAACAGGGCCTGCACAGATGGTCACTAAAAGGAAGAGGTCCCTAGGCCCTACTCCTTGGCGATGGCAAAGGGCTTCTCCACCTCGATCTTGCCGCAGTCTGCGATGATCACATCCTTCAGGGGTTTGTCCCGGCTGTCTGTCTTGGTGCTCTCCACCTTCCGCACCACCTCCTAGAAAGGAAAGGTGGAAGCAGGAGGGCACAGTCGGTCAGGAGGTCCGCCGCTGGGGAGAAGGGCCCCAGCGTATGGCTTAGGAAAGCTGAGACCCGTAAGTGATCAATAGCACACAGAACTGCAGGCACCAAAATTCTAACAGACTCCTGGCCAGGGCGCTAGGCCAGGGCATGGAGAACGCAGATTTGACAAGGGCATGCAGGAGTTTTGTTCCTTTGAAGTAAGAGCCAAGGGTGAGGAGGAGGAAGAGGGTGAGTGGGGAAGGTGGCTTCTCAGGGACATCATGTTCAGCTGCACTCTGGACGCCTCAGGGGTGGGGCCAGCACATCACTGAGTGTATGAGGGGAGAGAGGCTCTGGCAGCTGTGCAGCCTTAACAAGCCTTCCTGGCAGGGCTGTGCGGGGCTGGAAGAATCGAGAACCTTGGGCGCATGGAGCGGCAGGGTTTATTCAGGACAGGAGCCCTGGGCCACACCTGTGGGTTGGGTCCTTTTGGGAGAGGGATGGACCCATGGAGCTCCTGCCCTGGGGCCTGTGTTGAATCCCCAGTGAGGACTGCCCAGGTATATCCCTTGCTTCCAGAACTTACCATGCCCTCTAGAACTTTGCCGAACACCACATGCTTGCCATCTAGCCAGGCCGTCTTGACTGTAGTGATAAAGAACTGGGAGCCGTTGGTGTCTTTGCCTGCGTTGGCCATGCTCACCCAGCCAGGCCCATAGTGCTTCAGCTTGAAGTTCTCATCAGGGAAGCGCTCACCATAGATGCTCTTTCCTAGGAAAAAAGACAGAGTAGGTCGGGGGAGCTGGATTGGGCCAAACCAAGCAGACATTTGGGGTGAGGACTGAGGGGCTCAAGCTGTCCTCTGTGCCAGGCTGGGCACCTTCTATACTCAGAGCCAAGCCATGCTGACTGAGACCAAGTGGGGCATCAGGCCAGGCTGATGTGGTGAACAGCTCACAGAAGGATTACTTCGAGAGGATAGTTTTGTGGCTTTTAAATAAGGCACATGTTATCAGCTCGCCTCAGCTAGGGTTCGGGCCTGCCACAGAGGGACTTTGGTGGAGGGAGGTGCTGTGCAGGATGCAGGGGAGTCAATGGGGTTTGAACTCTCCAGAAAAGGACTGCTGTGACTGGCCAGCCTGTTTTCCTATGAGTACAAAAGACACAGGCATAGCTGCAGAGGAGAAAGCAGCCACAGATGGGTGGGGAGAGGCTGCTCCTTGGGTTCTGGAGAGTCCACATCTCTTAACAAAGAATGAACAGGAATAAAAGGCAGCTGTGAGTGTGTGTGATGCGTCTGTCCACGTGGGGCTTGGGGCTATGACAAGGGCAGCTGGGGATGATCACTACGCCGTTTCAGAGATCCTAGTTCCAAAGCTGGTTCCAGAAGAAACACTGAAACCCTTCTTTTTCTGTCACCCCTTGGAGACTGACACTGTGCATTAAGCCCAAAAAGCCCAGCAAAAAATGGGTCATTTTCATTTGTTTTATCTAACACCTTTCAAATGTATTTGCGTGCAAAACCCTTTTTCCCTTCTCAGTGTCCCTACCTTCATTCTGTGGTTCCACCAAATGGAATTGGGCTGGGAAACTGTCCTAGACCGATGCCAACCAGGAAGATGGTTCTGATTGGGCCGCAGGTAGGAAGACTGAAAACCAAGAATGACCAGACTCTGGCTGATGGGGACAGGATGCTTCCGCCTTTGTTCCACTTCTCACCCCCACGCTGGGAGACTGGACTCTGCCACATGTGCAGTGAGTCTTGGCTGGGGTGCTGGCTAAAAGCCTCCCCCATTTGAGAATCCTCTGAGTAAATCTCAGCCAACTGTGGGATTTTGATCATAGCTGTTATCCAGAAAACCCTCAAATCTCCATCCTTAGCTCCAATCACTCTCCCAAGATACAGGAGTTCCAAACCCAAATGGACACTTCTCTTTAAACTCAACATACCTTGTCATCTTTTGACCTCAGTTATTCTTTTGACCCCTGTTCCTCTGCACGTGGCTCAGCTTGTTCCTACCTATCCCCCATGTACTCACTCTTTCTTTCATTCCCGCCACCCCGGCTGCAGTAGGTGAGTGCTTAGGGCGCTAACAGTGTGTGCCAGAGACTGTTCCAAGCATTTTACATATTTAACAATCCACCCTATGAGGAGGAGCTAACTTGACTTCAAAGATGAAGAACCTGAGGCCAGAGAATAAAAGGAGCCCCAGCGAAGCAGCGGCAGAGCTAAAGTTCAGACCAAGGTGGTCTGCTCTCTAATCTCTGCTCTCGGTCACCTTGGGATCAGGCCCAAATCTCCCTGCCCAGGGTCAGCTGTACCAGCACCCCCAGCAGCCTGCCTGCCCTGGTCTCCACATCCTGGATCTGCCACCACGCGACTCCCCTGGCATCCCAAGTGAGGACTCGTCCTCTTACTCAGCTCTGTGGCCCCGACTCCTTGCAAGCCGAAGCCCAGGCTGCAGGCCATGACCCACCTCTCTGCACTCTGGGTACAGATGCCCTCACCTCACCTTTGGCCAAGCTCCTTCCACAGAACAGCACTGGGCTCCTGCCCTAACCCTGCCTCTTCTTTGCCCATTCAAATTCTCCTCATCCAGGACCCCACTGAACTCTTTCCCCACATCCGCAAGCCCATGCCCATTTCCCCTGGCCTGTGGGGATTCCTCTGCTTGTCAGCACTTCAACAATGGCTGACTTACTAAGCACTCAGAGTATGCCAGGCACATCACACTCCAGAGCTAATCTAATCCTCATGGCCCCACAACTCTCTCCAGCCTCACTGGACAGAAGAGGAAACTGGAGCTCCAAGGACTCACTCACCTGAGGTCACAAAGCAAGAAGGTGGCAGATGGTGGATTGAGCCCAGCTGTGTGTGACCCACAAATACAGCTCGTTGGTCTCCTTTGTGAGCCTGAGTCCTAAACGCTGTATCATGGCCCACTTGTACATTTTCAGTTGTTGGAAGTAAAAGGGAGCCACTGCCCCATGGGTCTTTATATCCACAACCCCCACCACAGAGCCCCACAGACACTCACAGAGGAGTGAGCTGTGCTCTAAGGGAGCAGCCGGCTGCACCTGAGCTCAGTGAGACTCACGCAGGGGTCCAGGGGGTCTTTCTGTCCTCTGTGTGCAAGTTAATGCAGAGGTGAGAGTCGGCCCTAGCAGAGTGGTCTCTGTGAAAGACTGTCAAGGATTGGGCCGGGTACGGTGGCTCACACCTCTAATTCTAGCACTTTGGGAGGCTGAGGCGGGCGATTACCTGAAGTCAGGGTTTCAAGACCAACCTGGCCAATATGGTGAAACCCTGTCTCTACTAAAAATACAAATTAGGCGTGGTGGTGGGTGCCTGTAATCCCAGCTACTCAGGAGGCTGAGGCAGGGGAATCGCTTAAACCCCAGGGGCAGATGTTGTAGTGAACCAAGGTCATGCCACTGCACTCCAGCCTGGGTGACAGAGCAAGACTATGAAAAAGGAAGGGAGGGAGGGAAGAAGGAGAAAGGGAGGGAGGGAGGAAGACTGTCAAAGAAAGCAACTGCTCCCACTCTTTTTTTGAGAGAGTCTTGCTCTGTTGCCCAGGCTGGAGTGCAATGGTGTGATCTCGGCTCACTGCAACCTCCACCTCCTAGATTCAAGTAATTCTGCCACAGCCTCCACAGTAACTGGGATTACAGGTGCCCACCACCACATCCGGCTAATTTTTTGTATATTTAGTAGAGACAGGGTTTCGACATGTTGACCAGGCTGGTCTTGAACTCAAGGCCTCAAGTGATCCACCCACCTTGGCCTCCCAAAGTGCTGTGATTACAAACGTTAGTCACCGTGCCTGGCCCTCCCATTCTTGCTGGGGCTTCCAGGGTAGCCTGCACAGGTTTTGCATGCCTGGCCTAGAACTGTGTATCCCCATGTCTTCATTTTGCGTCCACACGCCTCTCTCTCCAGGCCCCATTCCAAAGAGATATCAGGAAGAGTCACTAGGCTATAGGCCTGGATCAGCAGGTTGGCCACCTGGGAGAGAATCTCTTAGGTCTTCCATCAGGTCTACCCCATTATTCTCTCTCCTTTAAAAGTACTAGGTTCTCTCTACAAAGAAGGGTGCTGCTGGTCTCAAAGTAGGTAGTAAGTAGGCCTACCTCTAGAACTGGGGAAGAAAGAGGTCTTGTCTCCCCAGCAGAGCCTGGCCCTCCCACCATGGAGGCTACATTGACATACGCCTTTGCCCAGACGACCTGTGGTTACCTCCTGTGCCATCTCCCCTGGTGAAGTCTCCGCCCTGGATCATGAAGTCCTTGATTACACGATGGAATTTGCTATTTTTGTAGCCAAATCCTTTCTAGAAAAAGGGAAGAGAAGGTAAAGAGGTGGTATGGGGCAGCAGGAAGACATTAAACAGGCCTTGCAGTAACAAGTCCACAACTCCTGCTTGCAGAAGAGACACCCCAGCTGACCACTTTCGCTGTTGAATGTGCTGCTGAGTGAGCGAGCAGCCATCATGGGACAGGCATGGTGCATACAGATGTGGAAATTCCTCTGCCTCCATACAATTCTCAGACTTTATACACCACGCAATGCCTTTCCCCTCTTATTTCTTCCAGTCATAAGAACAGATACAAGAAAACTGAGAAGAAAGGTCACCTGCTGGCTCAATGGAAAGTTAATATAAACTGAAATAGAGTACTGTTGTTTCTCAAAATCCACTGCCATTGCTCTAGGTGAAGTCTCCCCAGGAAGCTCTGGACCCCTTACTCTTTTTTTTTTTGAGACGGAGTTTTGCTTTTGTCACTCAGGCAGGAGTTCAGTGTTACCATCTCTCACTGCAACCTCCGCCTCCTGGGTTCAAGCGATTCTCCGCCTCAGCCTCCTGAGTAGGCCCGGCTAATTTTTGTATTTTTGGTAGAGATGGGGTTTCACCATGTTGGCCAGGCTGGTCTTGAACTCCTGACCTCAGATGATCCACCCACCCCAAAGTGCTAGGATTACAGGCATAAGCCACCACACCCAGCTTTTTTTTTTTTTTTTTTTTGTGACCGAGTCTCACTCTGTCACCCAGGCTGGAGTGCAATGGTGTCTTCTCAGCTCACTGCAACCTCTGCCTCTCAGGCTCAAGTGATTCTCCTGCCTCAGCTCCCAAATAGCTGGGATTACAGGCACGCACCACCACACTGGCTAATTTTTGTATTTTTAGTAGAGATTGGGTTTCACTATGTTGGCCAGGCTGGTCTCGAACACCTGACCTCGTGATCTGCCCGACTCAGCCTCCCAAAGTGCTGGGATTACAGGTGTGAGCCACTGTACCCAGCCCATTATTTTATTTATTTATTTTTTTGAGATGGAGTTTCCCTCTTGTTGCCCAGACTAGAGTGCGATGGCGTAATCTTAGCCCAGGCTGGAGTGCAATGGCGCAATTCAAGCAAAAATTGCTTGAATCCCGCCTCCTGGGTTCAAGCAATTCTCCTGCCTCAGCCTCCCGAGTAGCTGGGATTACAGCTGTCCGCCACCTCGCCTGGCTAATTTTTGTATTTTTAGTAGAGAGGGGATTTCACCATGTTGGCCAAGCTGGTCTCAAATTCCTGACCTCAGGTGATCTACCCACCTCAGCCTCCCAAAGTGCTGGGATTGCAGGCGTGAGCTACTGCACCCAGCCTTTAATTTTTTAGTGAGAGGGTCCACTCTGTTGCTCAGGCTGGAGTGCAGTGGCATGATCTCAGCTCACTGCAACCTCCACCCCACCGGGTTCAAGCGATTCTTTTGCCTCAGCCTCCTGAGTAGCAGGAATTACAGATGTGTACCACCATGTCTGGCTAATTTTTGTATTTTTAGTAGAGACGGGGTTTCACCACCTTGGCCTCCCAAAGTGCTGGGATTACAGGCATGATCATGCCCAGGTTAAATATATTTTAGACAAGGGCTCACTGTAGCCCAGGCTGGAGTACAGTTGCGTGATCATGGCTCACTGCAACCTCCATTTCACTTCAGCCTCCTCAGTAGCTGTAGCTGGGACCACAGGTGTACCAGTCACACCCAGCTAATTAAAAAAATTTTAGGGGGGTAGAGATGGTGTTGCTATGTTGCCCAGGCTGGTTTTGAACTCCTAGGCTCAAGTAATCCTCCTGCCTTGGCCTCCCAAAGTGCTGGGATTATAATTATGAGCCACTGTGCTGGGTCAGGGTCCCCTCACTCTTAAGAAAGGACAATGCTGCATTCCCAGGGCAGCAGGCAGTTGGTGCTTAGTGAGGGCCACACTACAGATGGGCAGCACTCTACAGGTCAGTTTGCTGCCATCCCCAGTGCCAACTTCACTTCATTTGAGTTGCCTACCCCTGCTCCAGCCACTTACCTCTCCTGTAGCTAAGGCCACAAAATTATCCACTGTTTTTGGAACAGTCTTTCCGAAGAGACCAAAGACCACCCGGCCTACATCTTCATCTCCAATTCGTAGGTCAAAATACACCTGAGAAGAGAGACCATTTCCAACTTAGCTTCTTTAAAGGGGCATTGCTGGGGGAGGGAAGGCACAAGAAGCTGCCCTGAGGATGGGAGAAAGAATAGAGCCATAGTTTTAGAGAAGTGGTTTGAATCTGATTTTGGTGAAGGTAAAAATCCTATGAGAATCTGATGAAAACTCCATTATCTACACTCTTCTTGGTCTACAGGATAACAATATTTGCTCTAAACAGCGAATCGACCCAGATTCTAAAAATTAACATTAAAAACCCCATAAGAAAGGGGGCCTAAGTTCACCACTTAAGTTTGAACTATACATACTGTGTTCTGTAATTGCAAATGGCTAAAATTTGGCTTAAGGAGAGAAATGATTCGGAATCTGGCAGGCGTGATCTTTCACCATCTCCCCAGTACTGAGGGGTGTTTTCAAAAAGGCTGCTCTGAGGCTGCCAGTGCCAGCCCAGATGGGCATCCGGGGACCCAACTAACTCCGTGGGTCAGGGCAGGGGCTGAGGGTGTCGGGCGGGGTCCGGGTCGTTCTCCCGACTGAATGGGCAGGACGGCCCAGGCGACACGAGGCCACAGACAGAAGCCGAGAGAGGAGAGGCTGAGCCAAGGCCAACAAAGCCAAAGCCGTCCGGGCCTGAGCTCTGGAACCGTAAATGCCGCGGACGCCACCGGACCTTGACGGTGACTTTGGGCCCTTTCTTCTTCTCATCGGCCGCAGAAGGTCCCGGCAGCAGCAGGAAGAAGACGGAGCCCGCGATGAGGGCGGCGGCAAGAAGCACCTTCATGTTGCGCTCGGAGAGGCGCAGCATCCACAGGCGGAGGCGAACGCTGCCCGGACAGCCGAGGCCGGAAGAGGGTGGGGCCGCGGAGGCTAGAACGCCGGCGCCGCCACGCGCGGGCGGGGGGAGCTGGGGCTGCTCGCGGGCTCCCGGCGGGCGGCGGGCGCCGTTTCCCCCCTCCGGCTCGGTGCCGGATAGTAGGTCCCCCTGCGGGGCGGGCACCGACTCGGGCTCATGGGTGGCTGCCACGTTATGGCTCCCTCATTGGGCTCCCGGCCGCCCTCTCCCACCCACAGGAAGGCCACCGGCGGAAGGCGGCCCCGCGGAGCGCGGGCCGGCGCTCCGAAAGGACCACAAGCCCCGGCATGCCCCGCGGCCCGGCCGCCCCGGCCGCCCCGGCCACCCCGCCCAGAGTGCTGTTCCGGTGGCCTGTGGTCGTTGGCGTTTGAGGTTAACAAATACGTGGGCCTGGACAGAGGCTCGGGTCGCCTGTCACTGCCTGTTTTGGGCCAGTCAAGTGTCTGTCACCACCAAATTGGCTCTAAGCGTGGTAGCTTCCAAATGCACCAGGCACATTTATCCTTCCCGAGTGTGACCTTGTACGGCTGCTTCTACTTGTCTTGCAAAACTTGCTGCACAACCCACTTTCCTTTTTGCTGAGTCCCTCACGTGACTACCCATTTTTCTCTCCCTTCTGTAATCTCGCTCTGCTTGCTGATGTATAAATCAATGTACACCTTATTGTATACGCTGTTCTTAACTTCCTTTACCTGTTTGATTTCCCCAATAGACTTCTTCCGCGCAAGGGGCTGTGTGGCATTTACTCTGTCCACAGCTCTCTCACAGCGCTGCAGTACTGTGTGCCCAACAAGTCCCGGGCGGAGTAGCTTCAGATCCGCGCTGACATGAGAGAGAATTTATGCCACGGCCTGAAGATACAGTGCCTTTTTTGCAGAGGTCAGGGTTAGTACTGGAAGTTCCCACGAGGCTATTTTCGGTTTTAACACACTTGTCCCACTCTACAACATGCTTTGGTACTGGGAGTCTTACACACCAAAACAAACCAAAAGACGGGCTTCCAAAATTTGGACCTATGGCGTTAAAACGTCTTTAAAACTAATTTTCAAAGATTGACTTCGTAGAAATTCCAGGTCGTCACAGCACAGATTGTAGGCAGGGCTCCGTTTCCATAAATTATGCCATGTAGTCTTCATGAGGTGCTGACCTGAGGCTGAAGTTACGCAGGGCCACTGGCATCAATGTCATTTATTTATTTATCTTTGAGACAGAGTCTTGCTCTGTCACCAGGCTGGAGTGCAATGGCACAGTATCGGCTCACCGCAACGTCTGCCTCCGGGTTCAGGCGACTCTCCTGCCTCAGCCTCCCGAGAAGCTGGGACTACAGGCGCGTGTCACCACGTCCGGTTAATTTTTTTGTATGTGAAGTAGAGACAGGGTTTCACCGTGTTAGCAAGGATGGTCTTGTCTTCCAAAGTGCTGGGATTACAGGCGTGAGCCACCGCGCCCGGCCAACTTTGTCCTTCATTACAGTGGCCTTACACAGTCACGTTGTAGAGCTTCAAGACAGTTATCTTGTTATTTCCCATCCTTGCACCTCAATTCAGACAACCCCAAACAGCTGGAAGTTTTAAAAATTGTTATATTGACAAATCCAGCTCTCATCCATTTTTTTTTTTTCGTATTTTGTTAAGTGTCTTTCCTCATTCACTGGTCTCAGGCTGTCATAGCCAGAGAAAAATGTTTACCAAATCATGTTTTCAAAGTAGCCTCTGGCCGGGCATAATGGCTCATACCTGTAATCCCAGCACCTTGGAGGCTGTGGCAGGCAGATGGCTTGAGTCCAGGAGTTTGATCCTGGACAACATGGTGAAAACTGTCTTTACAAAAAATACAAAAATTAGCAGGGCGTGGTGGTGCACATCTGTAGTCCCAGCTACCCCAGAGGCTGAGGTGGGAGGATCACCAGGAGGTCAAGGCTGCAGTGTCCTGTGTAGTGTACTGTGTACTGTGATCATGCCACTGCACTCCAGCCTGTCCCCAAAACAAGGAAACACTAAAAAAACCCAAGTAGCCTCTTGCACATGAGGAGCTAAGGCTAAAATGCCATTACAGCAGCCTTTCTCCCACTCCCACTTTCAAAAGAAAAAAATCAGGTTGATGGATAAAAGGCTGTCAATGTGGAACTTTTCTCTCATGATTCTTTGGCTGCTACTTGCCTGTGAAAAAATAATTAAGGAGCAGTAACAAACTGGAAGGAGTCAGTCATGCCCAGATTGACAGTTGTTCTGTTGGCTACATATGCATGTGTGGTCTCACATTACTTATCAAAGTTCTGTCTGGTCTGGACACATGTTCCTCATTTGTAGAGAATTATAAAGCTACTAAAGTTGTTCCACAAAGCAGATCCTGATTTCCTGTGTTCTACCACCTTAGAACAAGGACACAGGTACTAACATGTGAGTGATAATGTCCAAATTCTTCCAGGAATATTTATTTATTTTGAGACGGAGTTTTGCTCTGTTTGCCCATGCTAGAGTGCAGTAGTGAGATCTTGGCTTACTGCAAACTCCGCCTCCCAGGTTCAAGCAATTCTCCTGCCTCAGCCTCCTGAGTAGCTTGGATTATAGGTGTGCACCACCACGCCCGGCTGATTTTTGTATTTTTAGTAGAGCCAGGGTTTCACCATGTTGGCCAGGCTGGTCTCGAACTCCTGACCTCAAGTGATCCACCCACTTCGGCCTCCCACAGTGCTGGGACTACAGGCATAAGCCACCAATGCCTGACCAATGTTTATTTTTTCATTAAAAAATAATTTTTTTCTTCATCACTTGACAAGATACAGCAATATTTATTTTTAAAGTGACTCGAAGGAGGAGAAATGTTTAATCCAAAGGAATGAAGCAAGAATGCCAAATTATCAGGCATTTATTTTTGTTCACAGGAGCCTTTAATCGCATCAAAATTAGTCCTAGCTAGATTGCTAATTACAAATGAGCCAAGGGAGATTAAAAACAGACAAACCAATCAACCAACCAAACAAGAAGTAGCCAAGAAAGTTAAGACATTTTATTTTACATACAAAAAGGGTGCAAACTGAGTCCTTTCCTCCCCAAACTGGGGAAGAGGTATACTTAAAGATCACATTTGTGTTTTCCATGGTGCCCTAGGAAATGGGCTATTTTGAGATAACATATCAGAACCCATTTTCCATTTTCTCCAAAGAAGGCTACTTCCTCTGCAGAGAAGATTTTCCTAATGGTGCACAAATATCTCTCCTGGAGGAACCATTTCAAATACACTTGAAATTGACATTCATGTTTAAAAAATACTACAAATTTCATTTTCACAGCTGAGCTTTGCGACCAGTGCCAGGGTTTATGAAACATTATACATCTAAAAAAAAAAAAAAAAAAGTAAAAAAAGAGGCATTTAACAATAATCAGACACATCCACACATTAAAACTGATTTCCACAGCTGATTTATACATTATCTAGTTGTTTAAAAATCGCAATCGCCATCTCAACATTTTTTTAAGAGTACAATGGGCAAAGATCAAAGACAGACAAACAATAATATAATAAATTAGAGCATGTAATATGTCCAATGGGAATTGCTGAATCAACATTATTTTCCACTGGGAGTATAAAATTTTTGGTTTCATCTTTATCTTTTCTGCTATTATTCTTTTCTCTGCTTGATAAATGGGGCTCATTCCTAAAGCCAGCTTGCTGAGACACTAATTTCAGAAGCTCACTTGTCACTTGTTTACCTCTGAGAATCCTCAGGAACACATGGCTCCCAGCAGCTTGGGCTGGGTTTTTATGGAAGTGAAATGCACATAGATGAACGCACGCACTCATGTGCGCACACACACCACACACACAGACACGCAATCACACACTTCCATCTGTAACTATATTTCTCCCCAAAGAAATGGCTCATTTTTCCTGAGACATTCCCAATAGACTGATAAGCCTTCTAAAAAAGGCTTTTGGTGCAAGGGCTGGCCTGGGATTTGGTGTGGAGCTCATGAACTGAAAATGTCTCACCTGTACTGAAAGACGGGTGGGTGGGGACATTCGGAACAGCTGTCCTCCTGTGGGTGTTAATGGAATGGCTGCACCGCACCCCCATTTATTACCATGAATAATCCTCTGCTCTGAGACATTATAGGTGGTGATGGTACTGGCAAAGTGATTGTGAGGAGTAAAAGAAGAAAAATAAAATTCTGTCTGTAGGACTGAGGTTTCTTTGTAATATCAAGTCTGGTAATCAAACTAGAAATACATGAAATACATGTTCACTTTTTCCGTCAAAGGTGATTTACAAATACTGGAAGTGGGTTTTCTGGTTGTGTTTGAGAAAATATGTCAACTACTATTGTGTATTATCTAGGGAACCTACTCACTATTTTGAATACAATGAGAAACCTATTTTTTTGTACTTAGTCACCTGCAGAAGGAGTTAGGTAAAACATTTTTAAGACTGTTTGCTGGATAAAAGACTTTCAAGATTCCTTACTTGTGGCTAAAACACTGCTCAAAACTTTATAAACCCACGGAAGGGCCATGGTTGCCTCTTCTTTTTCTTATTCAGAAACAAAATCACCCCCCATACACCAAAAACACAAACAAATTGAAAAAAAAAAAGCACCCAAAACCCAAAGCCAAAGGAATAAAGGAATCCCAATTTGATTCCTATCAACCCCTCATGGGAAAGACTAGGAGTCTCTGCCATCAACCTCTAGATAGGACTTCCTTGGAGTCTGCAAAAACAAGAACCCGAGAAATAAGTGCCTGTCACTCATCTGGCCAATTCAGATGGGGTGCCTAATTATCCTGGTTCCCTGAGGGTTTCTGAAATTCATCTGCCCACCATAGGGTGGTGGTGGGAATGGTGGCAGTGGTGTGGCAAAGGCAATGTTGGCCGTATGGTGTTGCAGGCTCCCAGCCTGAGAAACTAACCTTAATATGGTTCTGACACTGGAGACAACGTTGTCAGGGCAACTCAGTGGGAATGGGGAGCTGGTTTAAATATGAAAATAGAAGAGGTGGCTGGGACCCAGGAGGCCTGTGGGCTTGGGAGATGCATCTAACAAAAGTTCTGAGAAGATGTTTTCTAGGCTGCTGTGGAAGTTCTTACTTTTGAGAAATGCAGCCCATGCTTGCTCACTGGGAGGATTTAAAAAAATTTTATCTTTTACATCAAAAAGTTAAGGCTATAATCTTTAGTAACCACTCTGACATTACATTATCATTGTTACATATTTCTGGCATTGAAAGTGGTTACTAGCACTGAAAATCAACACTGAATATGCAGTACCAGCATACCTTTCCACCAAACTAAGTTTGGAAGTTACTTTAGGGGTGATGGTCACATTTTCTGGCTAATGGGCAGGGGCCATTTTCCAAGTTGTTGGAGTTCATTTAGAAAAAAGAGACAATCAACACTTCTAGAAATGTCAGGATCTCTGCTGTCATCTGTAGCTCATGCATCCCGATATAAAATGGGATTTTAACTGGAAGCTAACCTTGAACCTTCTTAGACCCTGTTTGCTGCCAGACAGGCCCCATAGTAGCAGAAGAATGTTAATTAAGGCAGTTATGAGTGCACACTGGCTGTCAGGATGCTCTGTCCACCCTTGGGGGCAGTCTGGAGTGAGATCTCTGGAAAGTGCCAAGGTGCATAGAGCAACTTGACCAACTCTTACATACTTAGACTGCACAGATACAAGTGATATACCCTGGTCAAAAGGGAGTATGGGGGACCATTTATGCCTTGGTGGAGTCTTGGCCTGCTTGCCTCAATCTGTTCCAAATGCAATGTCTGAGGGACTGCAGAGCTTGGGAATACTCTTAATGTATAATATTAAGGTTTTTTTTTCTTTAGAGGGAGTCTCGCTCTGTTGCCCAGGCTGGAGTGCAGAAGTGCAATCTCAGCTCACTACAACCTCTGCCTCCCAGGTTCCAGCAATTCTCTTGCCTCAGCCTCCCGAGTAGCTAGGACTACAGGCGTGCGCCACCATGCCAGGCTAATTTTTGCATTTTTAGTAGAGATGGGGTTTCACTATTTTGGCCAGGGTGGTTTCAAGCTCCTGACCTCATGATCCGCCCACCTCAGCCTCCCAAAGTGCTGGGATTACAGACATGAGTCACCAAGCCTGGCCAATATTAAGGGTTTTCATGAACAGCTGCTGGGTTACCTTTCAGAAAAACAATTGCATCAATCCCAAAGAAAAAGATCCTTAGGCACCATAGTTGTGAAATGGAGAAAGCTCAAAAACTACAGCGAAAGTAGATGGGTGGGGACGGGCAGCGACTGCACGCCCTAACCCCAAGGATCTGGCTAAGGCATACAGCTAAGCAACTATAACAATAGGGCTGAGGAGGGAGTCCTGATATGCTAATGGGGCTGAAACTGATGATGGCCAGTTGCTTCTAGGGTACTCAGGTTTTTTACTTTTTGTTTTATTAATTTTAAGGAAGATATCATTAGAATTTCCCAGGTCTGGGACCATCTTGAAGTGCCAAAGGCCCTGGAGGGATCACCATTACCCTGTATGCTAGATGGACCTGGGATTCTTTACCTTTGTTATGAAAACCAAATATCTAGTAAGAGATTTGTGGCGGTTGGGAGGTGAGAACAGTGTATTAGGAAGGACACTCCCCCACAACTGCTCCAATAAAAATTTTAAGACAAAAAAGTCACAAATCCAGCTGCAAGGCAGTGTGTGTGTGTGTGTGTGTGT
>CAUYLG010041164.1:0-19388 GCA_963573385.1 Cacajao melanocephalus | reverse complement strand
CAATTGCATAGCATTTCACAGGTTTAAATAAAATATTGGTTGGCTGCTTGTTTGTTATTTTCATCTCTTATTCCTTCCTGTCTCCATTGTTAAGCACAATTATTGGCATAATAGAGGTTTTTAATACCCATTTTTAGACTGCTTTCTAGCCTGGGCAATAGAACAAGAATCACGTTCTCTCTCCCTCTTTCTCTTCCTCTTTCTTTCTCTCGTACATTCTTTTTTTTTTCTTTCTTTCACTCTCACTTTCTTTCCTCTCTTTTTCTTTCTTTCAAAAAATAAAAAATAAAAAAAAAGAAAATTATTTTCTCAAATTTCAAAGCCTAATATAATTATCAGTCTACCTTTCTCAGATGTTTGTATCATTCAATTAATTTTTAGTATCTCTCTGACATGTGGATGAGTCTATAAAAATATAAAAGGTTATATTTCCTCTTCTATGTTTTAATAGCTTCTATTTATAGATGTTATTTATTTATACAGATACGTTTAATGAAATACATTTCTAGCTCAGAAACTTTTCCACTATTGTAATTAGCTCTATTGTTTATAGAACTCTTTCATCTTATTAACTCAATTTCAGAATGCTTGATTAGAGTATATGGATTGTTTCTGGTGTCAAGTTATAGCTTTACAAATTACTAGTGATGAAATTATTTTTAACACATTATTAGGAATTTTAACTTGTAAATTATTGTCAACAATTATTCTTAGCTTTCTAAAAGTTTTCTAGAAGTTTTTTAAACAAGAAATTGTATTCAGTGAAATTTCAAAAAGAAAATGTTTTTAAATTTTATAAAAATGTTTTGTATATTGCAGCTATCAAAGCAGAAAAACAGAATAAAAGACAAAAAGAAAGAAATGTCACCACACAGGTAAATATTTTGCTAAATCTTTATGTTTTTTAATAGAAAATTTAGGCTATATGCACTATTTTTATTCAGGATACTCAGAATTACTTAAAGAGGTAATTATTAACTATTGTCTGTTATTTTTTAAAATTCTCAATCAATATTATTCTTTCATTAATTCAACAAACTTAGTCAAGTGTGAGAAGATAAGACTGTCATCAGGCCTGAGTCTTTTAAGTCATGGACTGTCTGATGTCATAAATATTAGGTTGGTGGAAAAGTAATCGCGGTTTTTGCCATTGACAGTAATGGCAAAAATTACTTTTGCAAAATATTAAGACACAAAGGGCAGAGACCAGCCTAGCTTATGAAGTCACAGATGCTTATTAAACTTTACCAACCTTATGATGGCTTTGCACATGTTGGAAGTAGTGGATTCAAATTTTCAATTTATTCTCAACCCAGCAACGATTTACTCCTATAAAATAAGTCGTTTCAAACAGAGCAGTGACTTTCCACACTGAGTGAAACCCAATTACAATGGTTTGCTCATTGGGCTCCGTGGTGTGGCCCTAGTTTTTTTTCCCTGGTATCAGCTCCTGCTACTATCTCCCCGACATGATTCCAGACACACTGGACTCCATGCTATTCTTCAGAAACCCCAGGCATGTTACCCCCATTCCTGTGCTCTCTACTTGGAAAGTCTTTGCACCGAGATGTCCATACGGCTCCCTTCTTTCACCTTCATCTTTTCAGAGGGTCCTTCCCTGAGCCTTCTCTAAATTTACAATCACTCTCTCTAAAATTGCAAATCTTGTCAAACACCTTCTTCTATCCCCCTTCCCTGCTATATTTTTCTTCTCAAAATGATCACCATGTAATATACAGTATTTTATTATATTTGTTGTCACTCTTCCTCCACTAGAGTACAAACTCCATCAGAGCAGGGATTTTTGTTTATGGTGTTCATTGCTGTTATCCTCAGACACTATAGCAGTGCCTGGCACATAGCAGACACTCAATAAATGTTTATTGAATTAATGAGTAAAGCTTAAATACAAATGGAGGAAGTAAACTGTGAGAAATATTGATACAAATTTAAAACCCCTCTGTACATTGCAACCTTTTCTAAATTCCTCTGAATATAGCTCCTCTCATCACTATAACTACCACATCCCATAGTTAGCAGTGGGATTATTATTAGCAGAAATAGATGTGAGCTTCACCTAAATCTCAGTTTGTCTTCAGGCAAGTGGAGAATGAAGGAACACCCGTTTCATCGGGTCATTTTGCTTTCTCTTGCGGGCTCTTGGCATCTTGCCAGTCGGTGCCTGCTGACTAACACAGGAAATGTCCTTTGGAATTCTCTTACTGCTTGAGAACAAGGATGCCACTCATACCTGTAAGCATCCACCCAATGCCCAGCATTAGAAGATGAGGCCTCCAGAATAAAGATGGGAATAGACCCTTCCAACCTTGTAAAGCCTAGGGCAAAAGAAAACTAATAACTGTTCTAAGATATTTCAGAATATTGGAAAGTAAAACAAAACACAAAACAAAACACTACCTTTGTGCCAAAGATTAGGTGTGAATGTTCTAGGGTAGCCTGTTTGTAAATTGTATATCTTACTTGATTCCATTGGCCCAAGCACAGAAGTGAAAAGACCAAAGGCTGCAAATACCTCCGCTGCAAGGTTTCCATAAATGCATGCTACACTACAACCAGAATAGAATATCCTCAGCTCACTGAACTTACCGAAGTGTTTCATGACTCCTTGGCAATCAGCAGGATACTATTTGGCTGAAAGCACCCTCTCTCCATCTCTACCCCTAATGTAGGCTTGGCAAATTCTGGTTATCTTCCATTATAATTATCATTTACATTATAATTTTAAAAACACACTCACCTCACCTAAGTAGAGCTGCTCTTTCCATAGTTTTTCTCTCTTTGTGGCTTTACAACTCCACAACTTGCAAAGAAAATTTTTTTTAAAGTCATCTACTTCTCCATTCCCTGACAAAAACTTTTCGAAAACACACACACACAGACATGAAAAAAAAATGTTTAAGGATAATTTGTCTTGTGTTAAGTATCTAATATTTTCAGGAATTCTGTGTGCTATTTCCTTTCACATTAAAGAATGATCCTGATTACAGAGGTAATAAACCCCCAGGTATTTAATGTACTACCGGGAAGTAACTGAGGCCCCCTAAGGGAGCAACTGAAGTGTATGGCTGACGGACCACTATTGTAGGACTTTCTCCTTAGTTCAGCTAAAAACAGGGTCCTTGTCACATGACCATGAAAAATTAGGCTTGCAGACACTTTGAAGGGTGAGAAGAGCAGGCTTTATTGGGTGAAAAGGAAAAAAAAGGGGGAAATAGCGACTTTCAGCAAAGTGAGAGAGTGTGCTTTTTGCCAGTGGGCTCACAAATTAAATCCAGGTTACCAACCCCCGAATAGGAGAGGCCAGGCTCCTCCTCCCTGCAAACAGCAGGAACTTCGTGAGGCTCCACCCCATTCACCCAGTATGCAACCCAGTTGGAGTTTCTCCGGGGACCCTTCTTTTACGCTTGACTGTCTCATTCCCCCATCTGCAGAGTACATCTAACAGCTATTAGAATAAGGATAAGGACTAAGACCAATCTTAACTGCTTCCTGCTGACAGGAGGCACTGTTCTGGGGAACGGCAGTTGGCGCTCCCTCAGAGGGTCCCCGGCAGAAAGGGCTATCCTCCAAGGCTTCAGTTGCATGGCCATTTGGAGTTTGATGGCCAGAAGGTGAGAAGAGACAAACCAGCTTATTAGAAAACATGTGTCAAAATAGGAAAAAAGGGATGGTTAAGGACACAAAACAATCCCAACGCCTTTTACCAGTTTGCACAGGTAGAGGGAGGCCAAAAGCCTGACTGGTAAAAACAAAACAAAACAAAAACCTTTTACCCTTTTGCCAGCATATCAAGTTTCTGGGTTCCCTTCCCCTGAGCCCAATCCTAAGCCAACCAGTCTCAGGTTTGGCAAATTAACCTTCTCTCCCAGTTTGGAGGATGCATCTGACAGGAATGTCCCGTAGTACAGAGACACAATTACCTATCAGTTAAGAGAGGACAGAGGAGGAGAAAAAGAAGGCTTAAAAAAAAAAGGAGTCCCGGGGTTCAGGATGCATTCAAAAGGGGTACAGACTGAAAATGAATGGCTACTCATCTAGAAAGAGGGGAGCAGGGATCCCTGGTTCCCTTCTCTTTTTAGCACATACCTGGGGGTATGTGAGGGAGAGAAGAAAGAGCATCCTTTTTCCCTCTTCTGTCCTTGCACCCTCAAGTCCCAGTGACCTTGGCAAGTGCTGCTCATAAGTGCCAAAGTAGCTTGCACCCATAAAGCAGGGAGGGCCTAGATAATAGGAATTAGCTGCTCTCACCTATGTCTCTGTCCCACCTGCCATCAGTAGCCTTGAAATTCCCTAGACCTCATTTTTGCCATGGATACTAACATTACCCTTATCCATGAAATGAGAGGCGTGGCTTAATTGGCAGGAATTAGCCCTGCTTACCTGCACTGTCTTTTAATCTCTGTTGTTGTCTGCCTCTGGATTCCTTAGATCCAGTTTTCTTTCTTAGGGCTTTGACCTGAAGCTTGGAAGTGAGTTTAGGACAAAAATGTGTCTTGGGAGGGGTGCATGGACTCCTTATCAGAAAACCAAATGCTGAGGTGAAGGTGTGGAATTGAACCTCCTCCAACAAGGGAGAGAAAAGGATGTCTTGTGACATGCCCAGATAACTGGTGGCTATAGTTATGCTTGCTAAGATTTGAGTGCATGGTGCTTGGCTTTGGTTAGCTCCCTTGGTCTTCCTTTCCCAAAAAGGAAATCTCTGCATGATGAGCACCCTGTTTATTACCATCACCTGGCAGGATTTGCAGGGTAATTGCTCAGAACTAGAATATTGATCCAGATTTTTACATTACCTTATGTTCATTCTGAGCTGCAGCTAGAGATTGCTGGTTGACAGGAACAATTAGGGTTAGTCTAAAAATATAAACGAAAACTTAAAAACAACTAATGGGTTTAATGACAAATGTATAAGTTTTAAAATATAATTTCTTTCTCTCCAGTCCTCATTTTTGTTAAAAAAAAAAAAATCATGATAGGACTGAGTTCTTTGCAAAATAGACTTTAGTTTTATCCTTAGCCTGATTATTTGCATAAAGTGTAGCAAGAATAACTATATTTACACAGGCCTTTCAGATTTGATGGAACTCTGTTCCACAAGGAATCTCAGATAAGACCTTTTAAATCTGAATCCCACTGTGGGTTTGTATCCTCAAATACCTGTGAGTTGTGTGATCCTCTCCTCTTAAGGTCCCAAGATAAACCTGGGGCTCCTGGGCCTGTTAGAAAGTGATATTCTTTACTGACCACAGGTCAGGAACCCTCTACAGGGACTGCATAGATGAGGGTATGAAGCTAGTTTTTTTCTCAAAGGGGCTTTTATCAGCTCTGCAAGTCAAGCTTGGCTCCTTAAAGGGAAGCATATCCTTTCAGTCAAAGCCTTGACAAAACAACCAGTTTTTCCAATTGCATCCTGTTGCAAAAGAAAAGATTCTTATTGCTCTGATGCAAATAACTATATTGCCATAAGTTAAAAATACTCACAGATAATTTCAAATTCTAGAGAAACTAGACAGACAAAACGTGCTCCAAATTTTGTCCACAGAAGTATACCTTAAATATTAAAGGCCATAAATAGTTCAAAATAAGTTTTCTTGACCCTGAAAAACAAAACAAGGATTAGCAACAGCAAGCCTGTGGCTGTGTCAGATTCACTGCAAGCAGCTTTTGTTGTGGGCCCCTGCTTCTGGATGAAAGGAATGCAGTGGTGCCCGGAAGCTTGGAGATACCAGAAACCGCAGAGCCCCATAGAGGGTGTCACAGACTTGGCTTGGGAGGCCCTAGGTCTGAGCTCCTGGAAGGGCTGCAGCTCTTCTTTTCTTCTCATTGCCTGAAGTGTGGGGGGCATGTTTTAGCCCTGTTCGTGTTATAGCTCTTTCAGTCCCACCATTTAGCTGGCCCCAAATTCTTGTCCTGCATCCAGGAAGAATGAGGTACACAGACAACTGGAGGGTGAGCAAGGCAAATAGGTACTTCATTGAGTGACAGTACAGCTTTCAGGAAGCCCAAAGTGGGTAGTGCCTTTCTACAAGCAGGTGGTCCTCATGAGTGCAGCTCTCAGTGGAGAGAAGACCCAGAGTGAGTAGTTCCTATCCTCAGGCAGGTCATCCCATCGAGTCTGCAGCCATCAGCAGAGAGGAGACCTGGAATGGGTAGCTCCTATCTGCAGGCAGATCATCCTATCATCTGTGCAACTCTCAGCGGAGAGGAGATATGGAGTAGGCATCTCCTATGTGCAGGCAGGTTGTCTTGATGTCTGCCGAGTTTGGCTGAGTCCGGGGGTTTTTATGGGTGCAGAAGAGACAAAGTACATGCTAATTGGTCCATGGGTGACCCTGGAAAAAGCACCATAAGTTCTTACTCCTGGCCTCATACTCCACCTGGAACTGACAGCCTGATCTCCAGGCTTCCTGGCTTGAAGGCGGGGTTTCACTGGGGACCTGTCCTTTTCCACCCAGGAACCTGTCTGCCTCCTGCTGCCATCTGCATATCATCCATGGTGTCCAGGGTATTCATATGGAGTGACACCTGCAGGCCTTCGTTGAGCCACCCTCAGCACCCCCTCAGCCTCCCTCCCATGCTTATTGGTGCCCAAAGTCCAGAGGGGACTGAGTCAGCAGGGGCCTTGCATGTCAGCAGCAACCCAAGTGCACACAAACCAGCTGGATTGTAACAGTGCCCAAGCTTGGCCTCAACTTTGCTCCAAAATCAGAGCAGGTACCAGGCACTGGAAAGGCCAGGCAGTGGGAACAAGCACTTCTGAGCCTGCGGGGATGGGAGTGTTTCTCAGCCCTGAGAGCACAGGGATGCCTGGGTCTGCAACCACAGCTGGGTGGCTACAGCTGCCCCCAGGAAGGTGGGGCTCCCACCTGGCCAACTCAGAATGGGGCGTGGCTCCCTCCTGTTCCCAGCTTCCACTGGCTCCATGGAGCACATAGCTCTGAGCGTGCCTCCTCTGCTACAGCTGACATTTCTGCAGTGGCTGCTCTAGGCAGGCCACTACCACCATCATTTCCATTTGTTAGAGTCTTCTTTAATTTCTTTCAGCAAGTTTTATAGTTTTTTTGTTTTTGTTTTCGTTTTTTTGAGATGGAGTCTCACTTTGTCACCCAGGCTGGAGTGTAGTCACATGATCTCGGCTCACTGCAACCTCCACCTCCCTGGTTCAAGTGATTCTTTTCCCTCAGCCTCCCGATTAGCTGGGACTACAGGTGTGTGCCACCACGCCAACCAATTTTTTGGTTTTTTTTTTTTTAGTAGAGATGGGGTTTCCCCATGTTAGCCAGGATGGTCTCAATTTCCTGACCTCGTGCTCTGCCCACCTTGGCCTCCCAAAGTGCTGGAATTACAAGTGTGAGCTACCATACCTAGCCTAGAGTTTTTTTAACACAAGTCTTTTGTCATCTTGGCTAAGTTTCTTTATAAGTACTTTATTCTTTTTTATGCTATTTTAAATTGATTTTTTTTATTTTTTTATTTGCTTCTTCGTTTGTAGTATATAGAAACAACTATTTTGTATTGATTTTGTATTCTGCAACTTTTTTAAAAACTTTGTTTATATCTAGCAGTTTGTGTGGAATCTCTAGAGATTTCTACATATGAGATTATATCTTCTGTGAACAGATAATTTTACTTCTTCCTTTTCAATCTGGATAACTTTTATTTATTTTATAACTTTTCCCTAGTTAAATTTATTTCCTAATTGCTCTGGCTAGGGCTTTCAGTACTATGTTGAATGAATGCAGTATCAGTGAGTATCCTTGCTTTGTGCCTGATCTCAAAGGAAAAGCTTTCAGTCTTTAACAATTGAGTATGATATTAACTTCAACAATTAAGTATCATATTAGCTACTGAGTATGTAACCCTTCATATATGGTCTTTATTTATCACGTTGAGGTAATTTTCTTCTATTCTTTGTTGAATGCTTTTTATCACAAAAGTATGTCAAATTTTGTCAAATTCTTTTTCTGCATCAATTGAGATGATCATGTGTTTATGTCCTCCTTCATTTTGTTAAGGTGACACATTACATAATTTCATGTGTGGAACCATTCTTGCATATCAGAAAAAAATCCCACTTGGCCATGGTATGTAATTTTTTTTTTGAGACAGAGTCTCACTTTGTCGCCAGGTGCCAGGCTGGAGTGCAGTGGTGCGATCTCGGCTCATTGCAACCCCCGCCTCCCGGGTTCAAGCAATTCTCCTGCCTCAGCCTCCCAAGTAGCTAGAACTACAGGCGTGTGCCACCACACCCAGCTAATTTTTGTATTTTAGTAGAGACAGGGTTTTACTCTGTTGGCCAGGATGGTCTCATTCTCTTGACCTCGTGATCTGCCTGCCTTGGCCTCCCAAAGTTCTGGGATTACAGGTATGAGCCACCGTGCCCAGCCCAGTATGTAATTTTTTAATATGCTGCTGAATTCAATTTGCTAGTATTTTGAAGATGTTTGTATCAGTGTTTATCAGAGACATTGGTCTGTATTTTTCTTTCCTGGTAGTGTCCTTGTCTAGCTTTGGTACTGGGGTAATGCTCACCTAATAGAATAAGTTTGAAAGTATTCCCTCCCCTGCAATTTTTTGGGAAGAGTGTGAGGCAGAATTCAAAGTCTTAAAAAACTTCTAGAAATGTAAATATATATATATGTAAATAGTGTAATAATATAAAATAATGTCAAATGTAAAAGCGAGCGAGAAAGGGAGGGAGAAACATAAACACACACACCCCTCAGGTGTTATAGAATACCCCAGCAGAGACTGAGGAAATGCATTGTGTTCATTAATATGTACGCAGCAGAACATAAGAATATCACTCTAAAAGGGATAAAGAACAGAAATAACCTAACATAAGGTCAGGTCAAGTTTTCACACCAACTGATTTTGAGCACCAAACTAATGAAAAAGCTTTCAGTGTTCAGATCTTTTTTGGATTTGGGAATTGCAGATAACACTGCAGGTGCTGTGAAATCACTTCCTCATATAGATATTTCATTTAGTTACTCCCCTTGCACTCCATTTCATTTGAAATATAGTTCTCCATCTACTCAATTTCTGGATAGCTGAACATGGATGGGAATAAACAGAATCAGGCAACCAGTCTCATTTTAATTTTACGGCCACAGCCCAAGGAGGCCTTCAGTGTTTCCTAGCAAACTTGAACATCTCCCTAGTCAAATGTATTATTCTACATCTCTAGGATCACTGTTTCATACCTTCTCCCTTCTCAAAATTCCAACATATCTCAGCTGATGACATTTCTGGGTTTTGTTTGTTCTCTAGTTTCGGAAAACCATCCTCCTAATGCATTTAGGAAAATGCTTTGAATTTTTCACACTGAAAAAAACGAAACAGATTGAAGAGCAATTTTATATCCACCCATCAACAACTGTATCAACCTACCAGCAGCTATAACCTGCACTGCCTCAACCTCAGACGCAAACTACTTCAGGCACCTATTTACTAGGATGTGTAAAATGGATCTGAGACTTGACATGTTGACTACTGAACTCTTGATTTTTCTCAATTCCAAACCAGTTCCTTTCCTGATGTCTCCTATGCCAGTAAATGGCTCCTTCATCCACCAGATGCTTAGAATAAAAATCTTAAGCTCACCCTCTGCTTCTTTCTCTCATACCCAACATACCAATTATCTTGGTCATTAAAATATCCAGAATCCAGTCCCTTTTAACTACTCCACTGCCAGCCACCAGCTCACCCATCTGGGCTCTGTGGTAGCCAATTCCCTGATCTCCTGCATTTTTGTTCTATTGCAGCCTATTCACCTCACAGTATGTATTCCATTACACTTAAGACAAAATCCAAACTCTTCATCACGTCCCACGGGCCTTACATGACCTGGTGTTTGCTGTTTCTCTGAGCTCTAACCATTCTCTCCATTACTCACCTTATTCCAGTTACGTTGGCCTCTATGCTATCTCTGGAGTACCCAAGTCTATCTACCTCAGGGCCTTTGTACTGATAGTAACAGAAGACAGACAAATTCCTAAGCAGACAGGGACAGGTCCCCGGTGAAACCTGACCTTCAAGCCAAAGAGAGTTTAAAGCCTGAAAACCAAGCTGCCGATTCTTGATGGAGTCCATCACCAGAATGAGAACTTCCATCCCTATCTTACTGTCTCTCTCTGTCAACTGGTTTCTTCGGGATGATGCCTTTTAACCAATCGAATGGTGCTTTTTCCAAGCCCACCTATGGACCAATCAGCATGCACTCCCCCATCCTAAGCCCATAAAAAATTGGTGAATTTAGGCCAGGATTGGTGGCTCACGTCTGTAATCCCAGGACTGTGGGAGGCCGAGGCGGGCGGATCACGGAGTCGGGAGGTTGAGACCATCCTGGCTAACATGGTGAAACCCTGTCTCTGCTAAAAATACAAAAAATTAG
Organism: Cacajao melanocephalus; assembly: GCA_963573385.1. Classification (NCBI taxonomy): domain Eukaryota; kingdom Metazoa; phylum Chordata; class Mammalia; order Primates; family Pitheciidae; genus Cacajao; species Cacajao melanocephalus. Next base: position 8,971 of record CAUYLG010041164.1, on the reverse strand, counting down.
CCGGGCGTCGTGGCAGGTGCCTGTAGTCCCAGCTACTCGAGAGGCTGAGGCAGGAGAATTGCTTGGACCCGAGAGGTGGAGGTTGTAGTAAGCCGAGATCATGCCACTGCACTCCAGCCTGGGTGACAAAGTGAGATTTCGTCTCAAAAAAAAAAAAAATTGGTGAATTTTGTTTTGTCACCAATCTAAAATAGCACATCCCTCATTTCCTAACTCCTCTCCCAGACTACTGGGTCTTCATTTGCTTTCTAATTGCATGGAATCATGTGTCTACATACTTGCTCATTACTTGACTCCCCACTTGACTCCCCCAATGAAAACTGAACTTCAAGAGTACAGGCTCTTTACTTTTTTGTATAGTTCTCAGAGATCTAAATATCTATTGATTAGTCACTAAAATTTAATAAGTGCTTGCTAAATATTTGTGAATGAATGAATGTCATTTAGCAATCTGTATCAAGGAATGAACAGAAACTATCAGTAGCTCTAGTAAAATTAAGAGAAAAGAAGTGCTGAAAGTAATGAAAAAAAAACCTGAATTCTTTTGATAATTCGTGTATTCCCCGTACCATGAAGAGTTGACATGGCTATATGTTTACTCATAATTTTCTGCTTCTTGCATGTAAATACAGAATATAAATACAGACTCCAGTATATATTAGTTGTTAATGTTCTCTGAATTTCAGAAAGCATTTAGCAATTAATATAAATCTTATGTTAGCACTGTATTATTAATATCACTCATGCCACTTTTTTCCTTTTTACTTGCTACTTCACCATTTCCCTGTATTTCACAATTTACCCTTAGATAGCTGTCTACTATTCTTATCTAGTGACATTAGAAGGTGGATCTGCAAATACACAATAAAATAATAAGCAATGGCTTTGCCAAGAGAGAGAAATATTTTTACTGATAATTTGCTGAAGCAACTGAATGAGTTACTTCTTCTCTACAAGGAATAGTTATTCTTTTAACTTAGGGGTGGTTATTGCATCTAACATATTTGCTTTGTTTTAAAAAATCTTAGATGTGTTAGGAAAATGTATCCTGAGATTGTTTCATATTCTTAATTGAAAAGCCTAGGAAAAAATAAAAGACATCAAGTTCATTAACAAAAACAGCTTTGCTTCAATGTAAATATCTCATAAATAAAATCTTATTTTGAGAGAGGAAAAACTATTAAAACAGGTGATTTTAACGTTTAAAATTGGCAGCCCCCATTTTTTTCAAACATACATGCATTTATTTAAGACCTAGAAAGCAAATAATCTGACATATTTTAAATTCCTGATGGAAAACCATAATTAAAACATTTGCTTCTATGTGAGTCTTTGCTATATGTATATATATATCTTCATTGTGTTATGAATGATATTAAATTTTTGCATTATTTAATGCTGAACTTCAATTTCACTCTCATGTGCTGACAACCTTCTTCCACTATTACCTAGGGCAGGGGTTCTTAAACTTTAGCATGCATCGGAAGCGCCTGAAGGACTTGTTAAATCACAGATTGCTGGACTTCACTCCCAGAGTTTCTGGTTCTTAAGACTTCAGGTGGAGCAGATAATTTGCACATCTAACAGATTTCAAGGACCATACTTTCAGAACCAATGACCTAGGAAAATCTTGCTTTCTTACAGAAAAACTCATTTACTTTGTTTTTCACTTCTTCTTGGCTTTCATCATAACCTGGCTTTTCTCTTATGATATCTGGGGCACTAGTGTTCATAGTCTTTGGAAATATAGTGGTTTAAACATAATATATGGAATCTGTATCTATACACAGTGGGAAAAGTAGAAATTCATTTCTCCCTTTTGTCAAACCAATGGCAGCAGCCTGTGTTCTCTGCCACATTATAGCTTGATAGCACCTCGTTCATTTATCTAGACAAGGACCACTGGTGAGGAGGTGACCAGCTAGTCTTGGTTTGCCACTCCTATTGTCCTCACTGATGCCTTGTGTAAGCTCTTAGTTTTCATTTTCTCTTTTTCCCAAGACCTTTTTCAGCAGAATTTAAAGTATTACACAGTGCCAAAGAATAGTGACTCTTAAGGGGGATATGAGCCAGGAAAGAAAAAGCAACCTAGATCGTTAAGGAAAACAAGAAATGCCTTTGACTGTTGAGCCCTAGGAAAAGTAAGTCATTGGCAGGCAAAGAATTCTCACCTTCCACTTCTTTTACTTCCCACCTGTCATTTGTGAGGGATGATGCTCACGTCCTATTCCGTATCAAACATGACTTGCTCTTACTCTATTCTTGGACAGATACATTTAATGTTTCATATATAGGCATACAATTTGAAGACATTACCACATATACAGGTTTGTGTATTAGGGGGTTGGGGGAGACTTTGATTCCCTCCAAAAATCTCCCCTATCCCCAGTCTTCTCCATCCTTATAACTGGAATCTCCATATACTCAGCTTGTCTTGCCCAAAAACAAGAAGTTATTTTTGACCTTGTCTTTTCTCTTACCCCTATATTCAGTCCATCTCCACTTCTATTTGCACCACTTCTGTAACCAGGCCACTTATCAGTTGAAAGCCAAAAACTCAGGAAAAGAGCTTTGATGAAAAGAAAGTTAGCTTTATTCAAGAAGCCGGAAACCCGGGAAGGCAGTGAATTAGCATTCAAAGATCACCCTTACAAACTTTTCCTCTAGATCAGGTGTTTTTAAGGGAAAAGAGGGGAAGTGATGATCAAAACATTCTTGTGAAATGTGTGGAGTCTCAGGCAGGCACTTAATCATTGCTTTCTAGGTCGCAATGCTTGTGACCTTCTGCAGGTGCCGTCAACCTGTTCTCACAAGGCTGGTCAGCTCATTCCCAGAGTTGTTGGTCTGTGTCTTTTCTTTTATCTCTGTTGAAGGTGCTGTTTTTAGTGAATAATCTCCAGACTTAAGCAAACTAATAATTATATTCAAGCAAGCAAGCTAGCTTTTCTCTAACATGGAGTCAGTACTGTTACACTTCTAAAACATACCCTAAGTCTGCCCATATAATTTATCTCCATTGCTTCTGCACTCACCTGAGTCACATCATCCTTCACTTAGTTAACTGCAATAATCTCCAAACTGTTTTTCCTGCTCCCACTCTTTGTTTTTTGTTTGTTTGTTTTTTGTTTTTTGAGATGGAGTCTTGCTCTGTCACCCAGGCTGGAATGCAGTGGTGCGACCTCGGCCCACTGCAACCTCTGCCTCCCATGTTCAAGCAATTCCCCTGCCTCAGCCTCCTGAATAGCTGGGATTACAGGCCACCACACCCAGCTAATTATGCCGTGCCTGGCTAATTTTTTTTTTTTTTTTTTTGAGACGGAGTCTTGCTCTGTCACCCAGGCTGGAGTGCAGTGGCTTTGTCCCAGCTCACTGCAACCTCTGCCTCCCAAGTTCAAGTGATTCTCCTGCCTCAGCCTCCTGAGCAGCTGGGACTACAGGTGCGTGACACCACACCCAGCTAATTTTTGTATTTTTAGTAGAGACAGGGTTTCACCATATTGGCCAGGCTGGTCTTGAACTCCTGACCTCGTGATCCACCTGCCTCGGCCTCCCAAAGTACTGGGATTACAGGTGTGCACCACTACACCCAGCTAATTTTTGTATTTTTTAGTAGAGATGGGGTTTTGCCATGTTGGCCAGGCTGGTCTTGAACTCCTGACGTCGGGTGATTCACCCACTTCGTCCTCCCAAAGTGCTGGGATTACAGGCATGAGCTACCACATCCAGCCCCTGCTCCCATCCTTAATGCTGTATAATCTGTTCCTCACATGCCAGCCAGAATGGTCTTTTCTTCTAAAACATCAATCAGAGCTTGTCACCTAGGACCACAATATCTTCCTCTTGTCCTTCAGATAAAATGCCACCTCCTTACCATGTCCCTGTATGATATCACCCTCTACTTCTCTCTGTGTCTTTCTCTTTGATAATTCTCCCCTTGGTTCACCCTCCTTCAGCTGCTTGGGTCTTATTTCCATTCCTGGAACATACAAATTTGTTCCCACTTTAGGGCATTGGTACTTGCTGTTCTTTCTGCCTGGAATGCTCTGCCTCCATATCTTTGCAGTACTGCTTGTTTGTCATTATATTCTTGGCTCCAAAGTCACCTCTTCTGTAAAACTTTTCTTGGGCACCCAATCAAAATTATGCACCATCCCCTCTTCACCCCATATTTCACTTTTTACATTTTCTTGCTTTATTCTCTTCATAGCATGTATTGATATCTGACACTAATTTGTTCATTTATTTGCTTACTGGTTATTGCATTTCTTACAGACAAATGGGAGCTCCATACAATCAGAAAATGTTTCTGTCTTATCTGTCACTCTGTCTTCAGTTCCTAGTGAATATCTAGCATAAATGTATTGAATGAATGCAATAGTGCTTTTTATATAACTCTTAAAGAATAGGGATGTTGGCTGGGCATGGTGGCTCATGCCTGTAATCCCAGCACTTTGGGAAGCTGAGGCGAGCAGATCACCTGAGGCCAGCCTGGCAAACATGGTGAAACTCCATCTCTACTAAAAATACAAAAAATTAGTCAGGTGTGGTGGCAGGCACCTGTAATCCCAGCTACTCAGGAGGCTGAGGCAGGAGGATTGCTTGAGCCAGGCAGGCAGAGTCTGCAGTGAGACAAGATGGTGCCACTACTCAGCCTGGGCAACAAGAGCAAAACTCCATCTCAAAAAATAAATAGGCTGGGAGCAGTGGCTCACGCCTGTAATCCCAGCATTTTGGGAGGCTGAGGCGGGTGGATCACAAGGTCAAAAGATCGAGACCATCCTGACCAACATGACGAAATCCCGTCTCTACTAAAAATACAAAAATTGGCTGGGTGTGGTGGTGGGCAACTGTAGTCCCAGCTATTTGGGAGGCTGAGGCAGGAGAATCACTTGAACCTGGGAGGCGGAGGTTGCAGTGAGCCAAGATCATGCCACTGCACTCCAGCCTGGTGACAGAGTGAGACTCTGCCTCAAAAAATGAGACTCTGCCTCAAAAAATAAATAAATAAATACTGAGAATAAGAGCGTTTCATTTACTTGATTGTTTTAGGTCTATTGCCTCTCAAAAAACTATTTCAGGAGGCTATTAAAATCGTCCCATTAGCATCAGTCATGTTGCTGCTATTGAAATTCTATTAAAGAATAAGTATGGAATTTGGGGGCTAAAATATTTATCATCATATACAGCCCAGGCAGCCACAGGGGCTAGGAGATGCTAAAATTGCTGTTCAGTGCCTTTGAATGAAATTAGTCCAGAAAATGTGTAACATATAAGTATTTTCTACTAGTAAAATGTTTTTAAGATATTTTGCTTAAGAGATTAAAAACACTATATTTCAATAAAACGAACGATGTTTACTGATTTCTGAGGCTCAGAACACCTTTGTTTACTGACAAACAGAGCAAATTAAATAGCCAGAGGACCCAGATTCTAGTAGTTTAGAACCTGAAACAGAAAAACATATTTAGACAGAAAATATATATAGTTAATATAATAATAGCAGTTAATATTTATTGACTGCTTGCAGTGTCCAAGGCTCTTCACAAGTATTAACTCATTTGATCCTCAGAAAAACCCAATGAGATAGGCAATTTATTACCCCTATTTTATAGAGGAGTAAACTGAATCACAGAGAGGTTAATTTGCTTACAGTTAGACACAGCTAATAAGTGGTAAACAGAAAATATGATGTGAGGAATGTCAATTAAAGTTTTACAATCTATAACAATTATTTTGAGATGTGAGCAATTGGGATGGATGATTGTGAATAAGATATCTGTTTATATGCTAAATGTACTCAAAGTTTCTTGTGTTTAAAAAGTTAAATTGTGTGTTGTTTTCAGAATAAAACTAATTTTCATCCAAACAAAACAGTGTAAAAACCCTTAAGTCAAATGTCTAGCCTTAGCAGACTAACAGAGTCTTTTAAATCAGAAGCTATTAAAAAAGTTTTCTGGGCCAGATGCAAAGGCACATGCCTGCAATCCCAGCACTTTGGAAGGATGATGCAGGCAGATCACAAGGTCAGGCTCCTACCCTGTGTAAGGCCCGATTTCCCCGTGGTTCCACCCACTTCCCTCAGTGCGCATGTCAGGCTCCAGTCCCTTATGTGCACAAAAGCATCTGATATAAACACTTGTGGGGAGGGTTGGAAATTCTCCGACAACCCCTTTATATCTCCCCAGGCATTTGACTGTCTTATTACTGCTAACCAAGAAGAAAAGAAACTACAAGTTCAGAGGAAGGGCCATCACTGTGGGTCACAATGATACTGACAGGTCTTGAGGAGAAAGATTCTCAGTTGGGCCTTGAAGCAGGAGTAATATTGGAGATAACAGAAAAGAAGAGACAATGAAAACTGTTTAAGTAAAAACAAGGAAGTAGGAAAGAACCTATTCTATCTGTGGAACAGTGAGTAGAAGAGTTTGGTTGTCACCAATGTTTGCGTAGGTGAGGTAGTAGTAAGAAAGGATTTCACTGTGACATTTTTAGGTCAGACTCTGAGGAATCTTAGATTTTGTGCCAAGTGGTTTGATTTTATCCTGCTGTTCTTGAGAACTGAAGGCTTGAGTTGGGCAGTGGTATGTTCAAAGGCATGCTTGAGAAAAACATATCCAGCATGAATCTGTAACCACCCGATGGGTTCATCTTGCCTTCTGCCCAGATAGAGCCAAAGTATCAAGACAGGGGAATTGCAGTAGAAAAAGGGTTTAATACGCATAGAACTGGCTAAATGAGAAACCAGATTTTTATTATTACTCAAATCAACCTCCCTGAAAATTCCAAGGCTAGGGTTTTTTAAGGATAGTTTGGTGGGCAGGAGGGTAGGGAATGGGTACTGCTGATTGGTTGGGGATGCAATCATCTGGGTATGGAAAACAGTCTCTGTGCACTGAATCCACTTCTGGATAGGGACCACAGAGGAGTCATTGGTCTAGGTGGGCCTCAAAAGACATCTCAAAAGGTCAATCTTATGTTATGCAACAGTGATGTTATTTACAGGAGTCACTGGGGAAGTTGCAAATCTTGTGACCTCTAGAATAGTGGCTGGTAATCATTGAACTATGCCTTCATCTTAGCAGAATTCAGGCCCCTATCATCCTCCTAACCTGGTGGCCTTTTATTAGTTTTACAAAGGTGGTTTAGTTTTGGGGAAAGGCTGTTATCATTTAAACTATAAACTAAATTTCTCCCAAAGTTAGCTTGGCCCACACCCAGGAAAGACCAAAGGCAGTTTGGAGGTTAAAGGTAAGATGGAGTTGGTTAGGTCAGCTCTCTTTCACTGTCATAATTTTCTCACTGTCATAATTTTGGCAAAGGCTATTTCAAATCTCCAAGATACAGGGAAGTGAAGAGGCAAAAGGGCAAGTGAAGATGTAAGAGACTATCAAAACACAGCTTCTTTCTCTGCTGAAGAGCTATAGCTAGTCTATAGATGGGCCCAGGAGAGTTTACAAACATGCTTTTATTGCATTTGCTGTTTAAAAATTAAAATTCACATGATAAACCCCTCAACAGAAAATCTTGTCAGCAGTGTTTCTGGAATATTTCCAGAAACCAACCACAAGCACTATCACCATTTGCCCCTCTACCATCTTCTTTCTTCACTGTCACCATCAACTCTCAAGTGGCTTATTTCAATTGGCCTCTTTTCCCCACTCCTTCTCTAAGATATTATATTCTCCACACATGAGCCAGAATGATGCTTCTGAAATTTAAGTTAGTCAATATCACTCCTCTGCTCGGGACCCTCCACAGGGCTCCCATTCACACAGACCATGACTCCCAATCCTGAGCCTGACCTCAGCGCTGCCTCTCTGCCTGGTTATACCCCCCTCTCCCCACCCCACTCACTGTGCTACAGTTACCCTGTCTTCCTTGCACACCTGTGTGCTCCTGCTTCAGCACCTTTGCATTTGCCATTCCCTCTGCCAGAACTCCCTTTCTAAGTTTATTTGCATGGCTAACTCCCTCCCTTCCCACAGGGGTGTACTCAGATCTAATCAGAGAACTTCTCCCTAACTACCCTGTTTCAAATAACACCAACTTTTATTACTTCCCTCCCCTTTCCCTTTTTAAAAACAACCTCCTTTTATCAATTATTATCTTCCCTGGCAGAAAATCAGCTGCAAGAGGGCAGATACTTTGTTTATTTATTGGTTTGTTTGTTTGTTTATGGCTGTATCCCTAGCTCTGAGAGCACGGTCTGAGAGTGATGCTCCATAAATGCTTGTTATTAAAGTATTTAATCTCTGGATGCCTTGGAGAGTCAGAGAAATCATCCCTGTCTTCCAAGGCTCTCTAATTGGTCTCGCTGGCTGTGTTCTGCTGTTGTTCTAGGTGAGAGAGAAACCCAAAGTTAAGAAACACTGACCCCTGTAAAAGAAGGCAGTAGACACATCAGACAATCACAGGCATTTGCCAAACATGTACTGCCTCCCAACTTAGATGCTAGTTATTTTTGAATTGAAAAGTTAAATGTCATTGTTTAAATGGCAATAACATATGATAATCCCACTATACCAGAGAATGCAGGATGCTCATCAAAGTCCATGTTCTCTTCTTCCAGATACCTCAGTCGATTATGCTTCTCAGCCCCCTTGCAGTTAGGTGGGGCTAATAGAAAGTGGCTGAAAGTGAGAAATGCAAATCAAAACCATAATGCCATACCACCTTACTCCTGCAGGAATGGCCATAATAAAAAAAATTTACAAATAATAGATGTTGGCATGGATATGGTAAAAAGGGGACACTTCTACACTGCTGTGGGGATGTAAACTGGAACAACCATTGTGGAAAATAGTGTGAAGATTCCTTAAAACACTAAAAGTAGGAGAGATCCAAGATGGCCGATTAACAACAGCTCAGGGTTGTAGCTCCCAGTGAAAGCGCAGAGAGCGAGTGGACGCCGCACTTTCAGACGAATTCTTGTTGCCCACAGACTAGGAGATTCCCGGCGGAGGAGCCACAC
>CAUYLG010041163.1:0-49231 GCA_963573385.1 Cacajao melanocephalus | reverse complement strand
CATTGATTAATATTATTTTGTTTTGAGAAAGCCAGAAATGATTCTAAGAAATAAGCAATAATAATAATAAAAGATGTAATTAATATACTGTATCTCTTTTAAGCCAAAGCACACTTTTCACCTCAGACAGGACAGTTCTGACTTTTACATTCTTAATTTCCTTTGTCCAAAACAGGACCTCATTTTAAATAGAGTTCATTTGAATTGAGTTCATAATCTTAACTCATTTTTCCCTACAAGATGTCTTCATTTCAGTACATAAACTGCTAAGCAGCAAATTACTAAGTCGGTTATAAGGAATTTGTACCATAATGAATGCTAATTTACAATAACTGTCAATAGAAACCTATAAACTTCTACACCCAAGCCTAAAAGTCACTACAGTATTGAGGTCAGAACATGATTCTTCCATTTGGTCAAATTTCATTTACTAAATAATACTGTCAAGAAATCCAAAGAAGAACTGCAGTGGGTTCTTCCAAAGCTGCATAATTTTCCAGATGATTTTCCCTGGTTGCAGAGCCTGTTCAGTCCTTCAATCCTTTTTTAGTCGTTTAGCTTTTGCAATGTTTTCTTGGCGTTTTTGTTTCTTCTTTTGCTCCTTCTCCCTGGCCTCAATCATTTTGGCCAGTTTCCAAGACAGTACAGCACTTGCTAGGAACAGTGGAGTAAGGGCCAAAATAACAGTGGTAAGGAAGCCGTATGGGTCCTTTGCAGCCCATTCCACAACATACTCAGCCCAAGCCTTTACATCAAACATCTTCATAGCAGTCTTATGAAAACTGGGGCTGGGGGAAGTGGGTGGAGAACACAGAGGAAAAAAACAAACAAACAAAAAAAAAGACTGTGGTTAATCAAATTTTCAAAAAGTTTCATCATACAACCAGTTAACTCAGAATTCCATTATCACTCAGTTTGCTTTTTTAAAAAGTACTAATTAGCACTAATGTAATAAAGACTAGTATCCCCAGTTAGAAAAAGTAATTCATCTAGACAGCCAGAATAGTGACACTTCAAAGACGTAAAGTTCTAGAAGATTAAAAAGAGCCACTTGACTTTAACATAAGGACTATGCATTCTCACATGCCTCCTACATTCAAGACAAACTTTATTTAACAGGAGACTTTGAAAAGAATCTTGAGTTTCCTATGGTCATTCCAGGAAATAGCTTAATACAGTTTGTCATTTTTTGACATATCCTTAGTATTACTAATTAACAAAAATAGAAATCAGCAAATATGGTGTTTGAAAAGGACAAGCCACAAAGCATGTGAAATGCTCTCACAGAGGAGGAGAGATGGCTATTTCCAGGAATGGGAAAGAGAAGGTAAGAGAGTCATGACATCACGTTAATATGCCAAATAAGTAAAAAGTACTGAGCTATTTTATGCCCTTTCAGCTCTGAGGATCCCTGTTGAAATAAGCCTAATTTAATAAATGAGAAAAGTAGCCTTAACAGATGCCATGTGTTTTGTTCCTTTTTGAATGTAAGAAAAGGCATCTGGCAAATGAGGATTATGTGACTTGAGTGACGTTTTTTCTATTTTGCCCCAGGGCTTTTCTACCTTTCATGTTTGTGTCAACTTCTTTTCAAAGTGCAGAATTAGAATACCTGGGTAGGGAATGAGTGTATATACATCCTCTTACAATTTCAACTGGAATTTTTAAAGAATCATCTACCTTATGTTGAGTAGTGTTCTTTAACTTTGTCCTGGTATTATTAGTGACCCAATCACGATTCAGATGACCCTTGATTGTCTGTCTTCTTGAGTTGTACTGTACACATCTGAGAGATGGTTTAAATTCTGTACGACTGGTGAGTTGGAGAGAATACAAAAAAGAAAACAAAATTTAAGTCACAACTTTCAGGATAATTGTAATAAAATTTTAAATGGAAAATTTCTGTATTGTATATATGCAACCCATATGACATGTAAAATTGCCTGTACGTTATTGTAACTTCATATCTGTTTCTTCCTCATTTGAATTTACCACAATTGCAAATGCCCTGTAAGAAAATCCTAATTACTGGAAATCAAGTAGTTTACTAAGTTACTTATTTCAATAATAAAATTTTTTTTAGTTTACTGACATATAGGAGACAAGTTGGCTCACTGATACCGCACCCATTCCTAGATTTTGAACTTGTTATACTAAAAATGTTGCCATTCATTCCTTTACTGGATTAGGTACACCATTAAAAAAATCAAACACCTCACCTTACTCTTTAAGGATTTTTTGGGGGTCTATTATACAATTTATGTCCTTAGAAAATGAGAAGAGATAACCAAAACAAATTATAATAATTCACCCACAATCCTATTACCCCAGGAAAACTGGTTTTATTGTATCTTTCCACGATTTTCAACTGAACACATATGAAAGTGCCTAATACGTTAAATATCTTAGCTCCCGGACTTCATACGACCTCACCCATACAGTCAGAATTAGGTACTACTGAGATCGACCTGCCTTCACCTTCTCCAGACCAGTAGCGAATAAAAAATGTAAGTTTCAGAGATAAGCAAAAGAACTTTGCAGTAAAAGAGACATGGTCCACAGGCCACACATCTCCCTGCACCTCAACTTCGGACCCAAACGCCCGCGCCTCCCACTTTCAGGAATAAATCCTACTCTTCCTCCCAAAACAGATCGACCCGGCTCGATCTCCCATCCGGATCCGCGTGGGCCCTGCAGCTCCACCTGGTCTCACTTGACGGCCATCCGCACTTCCTCCTTTGTCTTTCCCTTCTTTCTTACGCTTCTCCCTTGCTTACTCTTCCCTTCTTACCCTATCTGGGCCGCAGACCCACGGGGGCCACGTTCACCCCTGCCCCTCGGCCTCAGCAAGCGCGAGCCCCTCGTCGCGCAGAGCGGGGGGATCCTGGGTTGGCCCCGCCACACCCTGCGCCGCCGCCGTTTCTGCTGGGTACCGGGAGAAAAGCACGGCAGCGACGACCACCTGCCCCTCTACATCGCCCCAGGGACTCGGATCCCACTCCCCACTCACCGCCAGACCGGAAACAGGAAGGCGGAAGTCGCGGCCTTTGCTTCCCGCCCACAGGCGTCCCGAGCCGCCAGCCGAGCGTGAGGAAGTCGAGGGGCCAGTTTCCGGCTGCGCCATTGCTGCGTGAGTCTTGGGACCTCGACTTGGAAGACGCTGGAGGGTGCGGGGCGGGGACAGGGCGGTGCTGAGATTTCCGGGGAGCGGCAGGTGAGGCCGCGCTGGGCGGGTGATGGCACCCGCGCTCCCTTCCGGGCTGGAGTCCGAGACTGCCGCGTCCGGCGGGGACCAAGTGGTGAGCTAGGAGGCGTGGAGCGGCTTCAGGACTCTAGGAGCGGCTTCAGGACTCGAGCCGTTCCGAAGCGGCGGCTATGGACTTTACCCTTTGACCCCGAGGTCGATCAAGAGACAACCCCCATCCACTGCTCTAGCCGGACAGTTGGAGGGTCTCGGGTGGGTGAGGTGTTTGGCTGCGGGAAACTCAAGCCATGGCAAGAAAGCAGTTGGTTCCCCACAAACCGCCCAAAGTCAAGGTGAGGGTCAAACAACGACTCTTGACAATTACAACGAGTTCATCCTGGTTCACATCCCACCTCACGCCTCTCTCTTCTGGGTGGACAGTAGTTACAAATCTTGGGTAAAGGAGGCAGGCTGTTGGGCCTTGGTGGATCCACTCAACCTTGTTACCAAGGGAAATACCGCCATGCTGGGTGAAAAGGGGGGCTTTTTTGTTTGTTTTTAATAAGTGCCTAACTCATTTCACGAAAGAATGATCAATACCTGCACAGAGTAAACTTGACAAGTAATTAAACTGTCAGGGCATTGAGTTCCCATAGAGGTACTTGTTCTTTTATTACCCAAATAAAGGGATGCAAAAGTCAACATGCAGAAAGAGAAAGAGTGAGTTAATACTGTCGTCTAATCTACAGGAACTGAAAGATTAGCTCTGGTTTACTTGGTGACCAAATTCTGTGATTGCTTGCACTGTTTGACTACCTCTGACAAATGTTGCAAGACCTCTTCACTGTTTAATTCTCCAAAGACTATAGCATGTTCTCTTTCAGGAGCAAGCTACGACATGTTTGACTAGTTTAGGTAAAACAATAAGTATTATTTACTAGGAAACAGGCTTTTGGCAGATAATCTAACGATCTGTTGATACTGTTCGTTGGGCATATGTTAATGTTTGTAATGTTGTTTTACCAGCAGTTGTTTTCTTACTCATTTGTATTTGAAAACCTAGGTGATAGTTTCAGAGCCTGTGCTGCTTAGGCCTAGCCTGTACTTGTAATAGCCAGAAAAAAGCAGACTTAGTCACTGGATTGTGTGCACTAAATACGTACTAGAGGTAACTGATTTTTCTGAAACCTCCCCAAGTCGTGAATTCAAGATGTGATCAGAATGTATTATTTTAACATTCATCGTTCCAGAGGCCAACACGTGTTTTATTTTAATCATGGTAGATGGTTTTCCCAGTTACTGCCTCTGGATACTTGCAGTGCTGCATCCCTGGTTAAAGACACAGAAGTCTTGAGCAGGAAGAAAGGGCACGTAAGGAGAAAGCCTCAGTAGCTCTTTAGCTGTAATGTAGACCAGGGGTCTCCAACCAAAGACTGGTACCTGGTTTGTAGCCTGTTAGGAACTGGGCCACACCGCAGGAGGTGAGCGATGGGTGAGTGAGCATTTCTGCCTAAGTTCTGCGTGCTGTCAGATCAGCAGCATCATTAGATTCTCATGGTGCGAACCCTATTGTGAACTGCAAGTGCTTGGAACCTAGGTTGTGTGCTGCTTATGAGAATCTAATGCCTGATGATCTGAGGTGGAATAGTCTCATCCCGAAAGCATCCCCGTACCCTGTCCGTGGAAAAAATGTCTTCCACGAAACCAATACGTGATGCCAAAAAGGTTGGGGACTGCTGATCTAGACCATGCCTTTATAATCTAAGTTTGCTTATCTAGCTTCAAGTTACAGGGCAGTGTGCAAGACCAGGAGCAGAAAGGGGTTGCCACAGTGGAGCTCCTTACTGCATTCTGCATTGCCTTACCTACAGGTGATGTCAGGATTGGTTTGAATACTGTGAACTACTTTCCATAGTGAGGAGTCTGAATTCGTGAACTTTCACAAGTCTTGGTTGAGTAATGATATGTATACTCTGATAAATCACGCTGAGTGTGTTTCCTCTTATGTATATAGAAAGCATACTAGGCCATCTCCAATGCCCTTTCAGCTTTAAAATCTGTAAATTGGACTGGATTTGGTCATTTTTCTGACTTAAGTAAATAGCATAGTAAGATATTTGATATAAACATCATTGCAAGTTTTCCTAGGATCTTTTTTTTTTTTAAACATGGTCTTGTTCTGGCCCAGCTGGAATGCAGTGGCACTGTCATAGCCTCTGCCTCTTCGAACTCCTGAGCTCCAGGGATCCTTCCTCCTCACCATCTGAGTAGCTGGGCCTATAAGCCGCAAGCCACTGTGCCTAGCTTAGTATCCTCACTGTTTTTAAAAACTATGACCAGTGTTAATTTTTTGCTTAATGTATTCAGTTCTAAGTCAAGCCCAACCTGAAAGAATGAGTTTCAGTGATTTTTGTTTGTTTGTTTGAGACAGGGTCTCACTAAGTCACCCTGACTAGGTGCAGTGGCTCCATCACAGCTCACTGCAGCCTTGACTGGGCTTAAGGGATCCTCCCACCTCAGCCTCTAGAATAGCTGGGACTACAGATGCATGCCACGATGCCCAACTAATTTTTAAATTTTTTTCTGTAGAGACAGGGTTTCACTGTTTTGCCCAGGCTGGTCTCAAACTCCTCGCCTGAAGTGATCCTCCTGCAAAGGCTCCTTTCAGAGTGCTAGCATTACAGGTGTGAGCCACTGTTCCAGGCTGAGATCTTACTTCTTTGAAACGATTCTTAATCAGGTTTTCATTCTCTGTCAAATATCTGTCAGAATACCAATTTAGAATAACAAGGAAATAAAGTCTGCTTTATTTACTTCTAAAATATAAAATCTTATTCATTTAAGTTAAACCAAATTAAACCTTATGCTGTTAATTAAGTAGGGCCTGCCTTTGCGTAAGATAATTCCTGTGTAGTATATCACACCACCGGCCTCTTCAGCACTAGTGTACTCTATTGCAATTATATTTTATAAGTAGAGTCTTATAAAATTATTTTTTCTTTTGAGAATGGAAGCCCTGTGGCAGTCATCTGCCATTTTTTTGCTTAAAAAGTATTTTTCCCTTGGTTGGTACAAAATTACATCTCATTCTAACCCATGTCAAAGTTGTAAGTAGTGAAACCAGAATAAGATTCAGATTTAAGATAATAATATAGTTTAGTAACAATTTAGTCTTGGCTAAAAGACTTTGAGAGTGCTCTCACCTGCATCTTACATTGATGGAATTGGTTTTTTCCCTAAATTTTATTTTGTGAGGTTGTTTTCTTCCATTGAAGCATAATGCAAGTACATTTCTTAATAGGCACATTTATGTGATATTTATTTATTTGAGGCAGAGTCTTGCTCTCTTGCCTAGGCTAGAGTGCAGTGGTGCAATCTCGGCTCACTGCAACCTCCGCCTTCCAGGTTCAAGCAATTCTTCTGTCTCAGCCTCCTGAGTAGTTGAGACTGCAGGCGCACACCGCCATGCATGGCTTATTTTTGTATTTTTTGTGGAGACTAGGTTTCACCATGTTAGGCAGTCTGGTCTCTAACTCCTGACCTCAGGTGATTCACCCCCCTCACCTCCCAAAGTGCTGGGATTACAAGCATGAGCCACTGTGCCCAGCCAGTAATTTTTTTTTAGAGTTATCAGATTTTAGCAATATTTGAAAGTTTATACTGAAAAAGAATTTTTTCAGAGCTACTTATTGTGACCAGGTGCAGTGGCTCATGCCTGTAATCCCAGCACTTTGGGAAGCAGAGGTGGGTGGATGATCTGAGGTCAGGAGTTCAAGACCAGCCTGACCAACATGGTGAAACCCGTCTCCATCAAAAATACAAAAATTAGCCAAGTGTGATGGTGTATGCCTGTAATCCCAGCTACTTGGCTGGCTGAGGTAGGAGAATCGCTTTAACTTGGGAGGCAGAAGTTGCAGTGAATGGAGATTGTGCCATTGCACTCCAGCCTGGGCAACAAGAGCGAAACTCCGTCTCAAAAAAAAAAAAGGGGGGGGCTATTTATTGAGTAATAGTATGTACCAGGTACTGGGCTAAGTGCTTCATGCTTATTGTTACTAATCCTGAGACTAAACAACCCCACAGGATTGTATTCTTATACTCATTTTATGGATAGGGAACCAGAGACGTTAAAAATAAAAAAGGATTTTTTTAATACATCTGGCCAAAATCTCTGCTCTTTTTAAATCAAAAAACAACACAATTGTAGAATCAAAAAGCATACTTCCATTTTATGAAATCAGCATTTTTTGTCTTTTATTTTTCTTGACAAAAATGCTGATTTTATAAAATGAAAGTATGTTTTTTGATTCTATAATTGTTAACAGATAATAACTAAAATCCCCCCAAACTTCAAAATTGCCTATTGCCCAGGTGGTGGCAGCATGTCTCAGAGAGCTAATGTGCTGGGGAAGGTTTTATCTAACTTGCCAGTTGATTGGCTTCTTCATCCCAAATACATGACATTATAAACCTCTCAGTTCTCTGTTGGGCTCTTTCACTGCTATTAGACCAACCTATCAATGGCTCATGGTCCCATTAGCCTCATCTTCTGAATGGATCATACTCTGCCTGTTTCAGCCTGTTTTACCTGCAAAGTATGACTAGATTATTTTTTAGAAAACTCATTTAGGCCTATCCTATAAGTTCTTTCAATTATTATTTTTTCAACTATTATTAAGTGTTATTTGGCAGAAACACCTACTAAACTAAATGTTAGTTAATCTTATTAAGAAATGCTTGTTTAAATTAGAAGGCATGCATCTTAAACTTACGGAATATACCAATTAAAGGAGATAATGAAAAGCTTATAAAAGATAGAGTTAGTCTTCAAAATAAAAACAAGATTCAGTAGGGAACAATACAAGGTTATATAATTTGGAAGGAATGCATATAAATATACAGCAGAATAACTTGGTAAACCTTCATTAGCCAAAAATTGCTTAAAACATTGTTTTCATATCTTTGCAGGGCTACTGCCTTCCTAGAGGTTTCAAATGAAGTGCTCCCTATTACAAAAGACATCTCCATCCCTATAACTTTTTTTTTTTCCCACAGCTCTTACTTAAATCTGATATCTTGTTTACTGGTTCACGATTTTTCCCACTAGAATGTAAGCTATATGAGGTTACCCCAATACCTAGAACATTGTTTTAAATAATTGACTTCACGATATAGTATTGCTGCTTACAAATAAAACTGAGAATGTTTGAAGGAATTATGAAATAATATAAATCCTGGTTATTTGTGAAGCTCATAATAAAGTACCAAACTGTTGAAGTATGTTTTGAAACTGATGAAATACCCTACTAAGAAGAGATCTAAAGATTAATAAGATGTTTGGGGAAAGGCTAAAATAATTGTAGTTATCTTGTTGATGAGAGAAGAGTAGTTACTTAATGATTTCCAAGGTTGTAAAAGTATTTAAAGGAAAGCAGTGATTCATTATTTTCATTGATAAAATAAAAGGAATTTGTCCTAGACTGTAGGTGCTACAATTTAAGATAAGAGCAAGCTAGACTAGAGATCTAAATAGAGATCTTTGAAAATGGGATAAGAGTGTATATGCAGACTAGATGCCCTCACTAGATACCTTGCAGCCTGTGATTCCAAACGCAGATTGCAGGAGAAAGATTAGATTGTAGGTGCTTCTCTTGTTGATTATTCCTTGCTGCCCGTGGCCATTTCCATACATTTTAAAACCAATTCGTTGTGTTTTTGAGCACAGTCAATATAGGTGATTATATATTGCAGTTTTGGGTAGTTTATAGAATTTTGTTGACATAATACTGAAAATTGGATGTTTGCTTTTTAAACTCCAAAACTTCATATTTACAATGCTTAATCTTCAGAATGCCACATGCTGCAAACTAATTCCCTGTAGTTACAGCCTTTTGGAGGAGTAAAATCTCCAGTAAATCTGAAGCCTTGGGTTGTAGTCCTGCTAAAATTGTAAGAGACCCAAAACTTTCTGGCTGAATCTAGAGGATCAAATATTAGGCCTGTCCCTAAATGATTTTTAGCTATGTCAGGTAGCTTCTTATTTCTGTACTGGGTTCTCCTAGCCATTAAATTAGAATTGCTATCCCATTGGGAAGACTAATTCATGTTTAAGAAGCCTTCAGTGTAAAAACTTTGTATTGTAAAAGCAGCCCCTAGCATGATTACCTTCACCAAGTAGCATTTTAATTTGGACCTTCTGCCTTCACCTAAGCTAACTGCTTAAAGTAACCATGCAGAAATTTTTAGCTGTGTTTGCTGTATGATGCTGTCAAGGGTATAGTCCTCTGTGTCATATTGTGCCCTTTAATTTTTTTATTTTTTAATTTTATTAGAGATGAGGTCTTGCTGTGTTGCCAGGGCTGGTCTCAAACTCCTGGCCTCAAACAATCCTGCCTTGGCCTCCCAAAGTGCTTGGATTACAAGCGTGAGCCACCACACCCAGCCTCAGTGTCGTTTATATAAAGTCCCATGTAAGATATATTAGTATGTGATTCTAAGAATAGTTTTGGAAGCCACTTTTTGTTAGTGAGAATTTTGTTTGGAAGCTCAAGAGCCAAATTTGGAGTTCATATTTAACATTCATCCTGACCTGCATACTTGAATTTCTTTTTAAATATACTTTTCCTAGAACAGATATCCTTTATCATTATTGTATATGTTCACATAGGAAGACACACAATGCTTTGTAAATTAAGGTGAGATATAGGTTGCCTGTAGGTAAAGTGTTTGAATCTCGGAAGTTTACATAGAGACCCCTGATATGTAACAAGTAGTTAAAAGTAAAATTCTCCCACTGATCTGAATTTTTATGTTTATTTTAAAATCTCTGGAACCATTAGTTCTCATTCAGAACTATAGAACATAAAAAATCATTTGGAATTGCATCCCAAAGTCTAATTCTAAAAGCTAGTTTGTGTCTTTAAAAAGCTCTCAGAGTATAATGTATATATTTGGAATCTAGTTTAAAAAGTAAACAAAAATGTAATGATACTAGGCTATAAATACAGTTTCCTAAACCATCACTTAAACATCCTGGTCCCTCACTTAATTTTTAATTGCTTCTGCTGAGTTCAGTTTATGTTTTTAGGCTTCCTGGCTTAAAGTAAGGAAGAGAAACAGTATGAAATCAGAAACTCCATTCTGTTTTATATATGTCTTCTTGAAGTGTGATAAGTAATACTGGTGAGTTTGATGAGTTTCTGGAGGCTTTGAATTTGAAGTTTTCCTAAGTTCTTAGATTTGCCCTTGATCAACTAATTTTCCACTTTCTGTAATAAGCAGATAATAATAATTTCTGCCTTCAAGAAAGTTGGACTTTTTTATTGTTTTTATCTCTAGGTTTTAATATTCTGTTGTAGGACTATGCCACACTTGTAGAGTTGTACTGTTAATTAATATGGGTGTATAGGACTCTGATGTTATCTCTAGTTCTGGATTCATATTTTATCTCATTATGTGGGTCAAGGAAACTTTATTGTTATGCCTGGATTCTTATAGTCATAAAATAGTATTAATAATACCTGTTTATTGTGATACTAATTAATAAACATGTAACTTCCTTTTGATAATAAAGGTTGTATTCTGTAGAATTTATTTGTAAGTTGATTGTTGGCAGCTAACATAGATTGTCACGTAATTAATATTATAAATAGCAGTTAAGTTCTTCAGTTAGCCTGTAAATGCAGATTTGATACACAGCCTAAGTTGCAATAGTGCCTCTGTGTAAAAAATAGTATAATTTTTAATACAGGTAATAAATAGTGGCCAGACACAGTGCCTTACACCTGTAGTCTCAGCACTTTGAGAGGCTGAGGCAGGAGGATCTCTTGAGCCTAAGAGCTCGAGACCAGCCTGGGAAACATGGCAAGACCTCCCATCTCAAAAACATAAATAAATTAATAAAATTTTTTAAATAGTAAAAATTCAATAAATTTTTGATTGCCTTGTACCACAGTAAGATTTTATAAAGAGTTATAGAAAATGGATTTGTCTTGGTCCTTTTTTTCAAACTTTTATACCCTGGAAGGTATGAATAGTTTGTGAGTACTTTTTGGACCATTTTACCACATATGCAGCATGACATATCTTATATACAGTACAGGAATCACTCTTTGTTGCATCTGTCTTTAAATCTGCTAATCCTTTTACACCCCAGAGAACTCAAAGCTACGCATCGGTCTGTAAATTATTCATGCTTGTATGTAATGCATATGGGATATAGTCTTATATGTTAACTGTGATGTGGCCTTGCCCTGTATCCCCCACTTTATTGTCTATAGAATGAGATACAAACTCCTTAGAAGATCCTAGAGATCCTACTAGTCTGGCTCAGACTCCTTATAAATCTTTTGCATGATAGATTTATTTCAGACCTCTGTAATTCCAAGACATGTCTTCTGGTTCAGTGGTTGAGAGTATAGACTCAAACCAAACTACCTGGTTTGAATCCTAGCTCTACCTCTTGCTAGGATGCTGCTCCTATTAGAATACCTCACAGACCTCCAACTACAGGGAGCTTAATTCACCAAGGGCTCCAGCTGCTTGCTATGCTGTGAAATCCATCACTATGTTTGTGCTAAGACCTTGCTTTTGTCACAGTTCAGCAACTGAGCATCATAGAGACTTTAGGGGACACAAGACTCTTCTGATAGCCAACTTAGGCTCAAGGACATCCCCCATTGCTTTGCCAACCCTTCCTTAGGCTACATGGCAGTCTGGTACACTTCTACCTAAACTTCCTTCCCTCTCTCTTAACATTTGGGGTCAAACTTGCATACTAGTGTGATAGTCCACCAGTTCTTTCCCAGCTCCTTCCCCATCTTCTCTCACAGGTGTTTTCCCTAATAAAAAGTCTTGAACATTTAATCCCATCTTGGCATCTGCTGCTGGGGTAAGATTGGGACAGTCCCATCAATTACCTGACAGACTGAGAAGATGCCACCTTGGTTGGTAGATGGAGCATTCATAATCCCTGGCATAACTTTGCAGCTTAATTGCTTAATTTCACCAGTGTTGACTTAGAACCATGTCCCAGTAGAGGGAAATAATGGTGGTAAGTGTGATGCAGGCATTTGAAAATAATGCCTGCGATGACAGCAGAGTTAGCTGGTTGTTGCTAACATATTTAAATACTACAGATGGAAAATGAGAAATGGGACTGTTAAGCAGTTAGTAGCTAAGTATGAAAGGCTCTGTGGTAACTTATAAAGCGGGCTTTATCACCTGTAGGGCGGATTCGGTTGAACCACAGGTTCTAAGGCTAATTAAGAGTCACAGAGCTCCAGAGACATTGGAGCACTGAATATTTAGACCAGGCAGGTCTATTAATGTAAAGGTACAGAAACCTGGGATTCTGAACATGGGATGGGATCTGGATGGATGCCCCTGCAGCTCCCTCTGGGCCCTCTGGTCTAACGAGCATGTCTGCTGTGCTGGAAGATACAAAATCTTGTTGCTGCAAGGCAGTAATCCTTTCTCCCACCTTCTCCAACTTCCCTACTTTTTTCGTGGCTGCCAAGCCAGTAACTAGGATTAAATCCCTACATGACCCAGCTGGGACATGCTGACGTACTGGCAAGAACCAGGGAGCACTGTTGGGATTGGATTTTAAGGGTGCTTGGATCCGTGGACTAAGCTGTCATAGTGAGGAGAGGCAAGTAAAACACTGAAACTGCCTCCCACTCCTGCCAAGATAGTAAATCAGACACAATATTGTATTCTGGAGGAATCACGGAAATTAGTCCCACTATTTAAAACCTGAAGGATGGAGGAGTGGTGGTCCCAATCCTATCTTTTAATTTGCAGGCTGGTCCTTAACAAAACTGAAAAGATCCTAGATAGTAACTATAGAACCCTGCTCTCAGCTGCTGTGCTAGACTTACTGCTAGAGCAGATCAATACAGATACATGGCATGCAATCTTTGATTTGGTAACTGCATTTTATACCATTCCAGTTGGAAAACAGGATCAGAAATAGTTCACCTTCATGTAGAACAGACAAAAATATTCAGGCTGAGTTCTGCCTCAGGCTATGCTAACTCTCATTCTCAGTCATAATATGAAGAATTCTGGACCATCTCATCCCTCAGAACACCACACTGATCCAGTTTGTTGACAACATCCTACTTGTTGGACAGGATGAGGAAGAGATAGTATGGTGAAGGCCTTGGTTAGATACATGAGTGCCAGAGGATGGGAGAAAAACACTGAAGATTCAGAGACCAGTCACAGTAAAGTTTTTAGAGGTCCAGTGTTCAGGGCAGTGTCGAGGTATCCTCTCCAAAGTGAAAGACAAATTGCTGCATCTTACAGCCTCTACACCAATAAGGAAGTATAGCACTTGGTAGGCCCCTTTGGGTTCTAGAGGCAACACATTCCACATCTAGGAGTAATGCACCAGCTCATCATACACCAAGTGACGTGGAAGACTGCCAGCTCTGAACAGGGCCCAGAGCAGGAAAGGGCTCTGCAACAGTCCCGGCTTCAGGTGCAAGCAGCCCTGACACCTGGATCATATGACCTAGCAGGCCATAGTGTGTCAGTGGTGGGAAAAGATGTAGTGTGGAATTTATGGCAAGTCCAGTGGAAGAGTCACAATATGTGGAATTTATGGCAAGTCCAGTGGAAGAGTCAAAAAACCTGGGATTCTGGAGCAAGGTGGTATCATCTACAGCAGAGAATTGTATCCTTATTGAGAAACAGCTCTTTCATGTCAGTGGGTGCTTTAGAGACTGAATGCTTTACCATGGGACACTTAAACCTGTTCCTCCTCCCTATCCTTGAGTGACTGATTTTCTAACTCAATATTTATTAGTTGACATTCTATTGAAAGAAAGCATTTTCCTTTCTCCTCCATTCTTTTTTTTATTTGTTTATAACAGAATGAATTCATGGATTCTTAGTCAACAAACCAAATACTGTTAACTGTTGTTACTTATTTTGATGTTCTCACTGTTCCAGATTTGACCAATGGGAGCCCCAGGATGTCTTTGTCCTTTATTTGTGTCCTCATCATTCTTTGGAGCCTTTCTTACTTTTTGGTACAAGATGTTCTCATCTTTTACTGTTCCCACTCTAGCCCTGCAATTAGCTATTTCTCCGAAGAGCTCTGCTTCCTTTCCACGTAGAATGGTATTTAGGAACCAAGATTTACTGAGTGCCAGGTTTGCTCATTGCTGCTGGTGTGTCATGGCTTGTGGTTGTCTCTCTCAACAGACAGATACGTACAAAAATATTTATTTCTAGCTACTAAAAACCATGAATTTTTACTGATATTTTCAACTCCAGTCAAACACTGCTTTCTAGTTTCTCCCTTTTCCGTGTTTGTAACTCCTTTAACAGAAAGAATCCTGGCTGCCATTATCCTCAAAATATTTGTTCATTTGCCCATAACTAGAATACACAGAAAGTAATTTTAGAATTGCTAACTCACTACTGTGAAAATAAAGCTTACTAGATTTTTAGGTGACCTGTCTGTTTCAGTCATCTTTCAGCTTGGCAGCTGAGATGCCATCTTTTAAGTAAGGTTAACATATTCAAACTTAAGCCCCAAATAACCCTATTTAGGCCATGAGAACTGGATGGTTCAGAGGCATATTAAAGGGCTATAGGGTTTCAGCAATCTTTAGGTTACTAGCTTTAATCGTCACATCTGCTGTAACTAACAGTGGTTGTCACGGAATTATTTATGTTGGCTAATAGTAGCTGATCATGGCTTTATCTTCCAGGTCTTAGTGATTATAATCATGTCACTGAGAATTGCTACCTCAGCTGAAAGAAAGGGCAGATATCCCCCAACGGTGCTGTTTAATCTTTTTAAAAGCAAACGACAACAGATTGCTCATAAGTAATTTCTGCGCCTGCAAAAAGTACTTAAAGCACAATTCTGTTACATCTATTGTAAGTGTGCAATATGATCATATCCTTTTTAAAATCCCATCAGGTTTTACAAGCTACAAATATTTTTGAACAAATATTTAGAAAATGATTCAAGGAAAAAAGTGCTATCAAAGGCAATACTTTGAATCTGGAAGGCCAGTGCTTTCTCTCTGCACCAAAAACAAATTGGTTTTATGAGATGTCGTTTTGTAGTTGGAATATAAATTTAGTTTAGGATTTTGTGTAAATGTGCTGTCAACATCAGGTTTCAAGAGTGCAAGTCATTTGTGCCTGCATAAGGGTTTCTTTTCACATTTAGGAGTTTGTGTAGTTTTGCTAAATATCAATAAGCACTTTTAACGTGCATTTTTAGCATTAGCTGGTAAGCAGTGCACAGATGAATGAATCCTTTAGTATTGATAGGACCTTTGAGGAAGGTTTAAATTATAGTTATTAGCATTAGTATTCAGTGTTGTTCAATACATTAGCTTGTCCCTCTAAAAAGAGCAATAAACTTAAAATTGATTACTCTCATCAGCTTAATATCAGTACATCAACTTGCCTATTTTGCTTGATATTTTACCTTTAGATTTACTGTACCTGCTCTTTACTAAAACCAAATTTTGTGTTGAGTCCTTAGAGTGTCTGGCCTATTTTCTATGAACTTGTATACGTAGGAAAATGTTAAGAAAAAAAAGAAGGAGCACTTTCAGTCCTTGGAAAGCACATTGACCTAATTCATAAGGCCATGTAAAGGCTGGAATTATGCAAGCTGCCCTGCCTTGATATTACCTTGTCTAAATGGCCTTAAATTAATCCAGCTATGGTTAGAAAATTAAATGAAAGTATAAATTTATTATTAGAAAGTACACCTGTCAGTTTACTTTTAGTTCATCTCTACCAAAGCATATGACATTTGTTCTACAAGAAAACCATTGATCTGCATGCTCCCAATTTTAAGACAGTCTAGTTGGGATTCCTTTAAGGTAAATTAGTTTTTAGGCAGAGTATCATCATTAAATGTCTGTGGTAGGCAGTGTCTAAGATGACTCCCAAAGATATTGTCTTCCTAATATTTGTGCCCTTGTATTATCCCCTCCCATTGAGTTTGGGCTAGAGCTTTTGATAAACAGAATCTGGCAAAAAACAAGGATGTCACTTGCAGGTTATACATAACCTCTGGCTTTCACCTTGCTCACTCCCTCGTTCTCTCACATGCTTACTTTAATGGAAGCCAGTTGCCATGCTACGAGCTGCCCTGATGAAAGGCAGGAGAGCCAAAGAAAGCTTCTGGCCAACAGCCAGTGAGGAGTCAAGTCCTGCCAATAGCCAGTCGAGTGAGCTCACATGCAAGCTCTCCTCCTCCCCACATGCAGCCCTGGCTAACACCCCATGAATGCAGTGTTCTGAGAAACCCTGAGTCAGAGAACCCACTAAGCTGTGCCCAGATTCCTGACCAAGAGACACTGTGAGAGAAAGGCTGGTCGAAGTTGCTAAGTTTTGGGATGATTTGTTACCCAGACATAGATAACACAGTGTCCTTAAAAAAAAAAAAAAAAAAAAAACCATCAAACTTCCTGTTTTCTTCATACAGCTTTAACTAGCGTTTGAGATCAGTGGTTTTGCACAGTGGATTTCAACCCTGGCTGTACATTAGAATCACCTGGGCAGTTTTTTAAACCTACAAATACCTGGGCTTCACCCCGAGCAATTCCACTTGAATTGGTCTGCAGTAGGGTCCAGGCCTCAGTATTTTGTAAAGTTCCCGAGCTAATTTCAGTAGGCATTTGAAGAATCACTGATTTAACACAAGTGGACTCGTTAGCACTTTCTGAGTCCTGGATGTATTGAGCAGGCTATGGGGCTCCCTGTCATAAGTAAGGAGAGAAGACCAACCCAACATGTAAGAAAGAAATTACAAGGTGATATAAGAAACACAGAAGAGGAAATACCTAACTTAGCTTGATAAATCAGAAAAGGTTTGACAGAGAAAATGTTAGGCCATTTCTTAAGTTTAGGTGTATCAAAAACTAGTCAGCAAGAACACGGTGAAATAAACATTCCAGACAGAGGAAAAGCAAGAGTACAAGCATACAGCTTTCAGAGAATAAGCGGGGAGATGGTATACTCATATTTGACTAATAGGGCAGGAAAAAACTCCAGAGCGTAGGGGGAGTGTTGACAGAACACCAAATTAGGCCTTTGGAGACCAAAGAGGATGCTAATACAATAGCCTAAGCCTGAAAGATGAGGACACAACCTGCAGGGGTGGTGACCTATGGTGGTGGCCAATGGAGTGGAGAGTAGGGGCAAATGAATTTGCTAGTCAGGATCTACAATGGCTAGGACATGGAGGGAGGCACTGAAACGCAAAGAGAGGAGCCCGGGATGACTCCCAGTTCTTGTTTTTCGATTGTGTAGGTGGAAAACTAACTTTGGCAGCATGTACGGGGGAAGTAAAAGCAGAAGATGGAGGGAAATGATCCCTCCATCTGAAACTGGAAGAGTTCCGTTTTGGACCTGTGAAGTTTGAAGCCTCAGAATAAACAACTGGTTGCAGTTGGCCCTCAAAATGAAAACCCAGTTGCCATGTCACTTGCCAGAAGAGCACATCCTTGTGGATGATTTGGTTTATTTGGAAATAATCAAGAACTACCTTCTATTTTGATGCTTTGGTGATTTGCAGTCAACTTTCAATGAGACTGGGAAGATCTTGAAAATTACCTATGTTGACATTTGGAACACATTCCATTACATTAAACCAAAGAAGCCTTTAAAACTGAACATGCATGCTGCTTTTCACTATTTTTGTCCACCGGCTACAATTCACGCCCACTATACTCTTTTCTTAGGCACTATTGCTCCACATAAGCAGGTAATACCTTGGTTTGCCCAACTATTGGTAGAATTTTGAACTGACAGCAAATTGCATTGTGTCATGAGGTGGGAAGGCAACATCCACATACCCTATTATGATCTAGTCATTGTTTCCATTTCAAAGAGGTGATACATTCAGCTCAGTACTTTGGTTTATTTATGTTAGCTCCATTAATCAGAATGAAGCTACATATTCCCATTGTGAACCTGACATTGAAATATGTTTTCCAGTTTCAATGTACTCCTTACCTTTTAAAAAAAAAAAAGGAGCAGAGATATTTAGTATTCCCAATATTTACTTTTGATAAGCTGATACTTTTGAACTTTTAAAACTATTTTATTTCTTCTGTACTCACAGCTCATATACCCCTACAAGAGTGGAGAAGCAACGAGGAAATACAATTGGATCTTACTGTGAAAGGAAGGATTACGAGGTCTCGACATCAAGGCTGCCTTGAGGCTGGCTTAAAAAAATGCTGATGTCCACATAACGTGTATCTCTTAAGTAAATCAAACCTGTAATTCAGCTTGGCTGCTTCTAAGTCATTTTGATTCCTGCCAACAGAACATTAATGAACTTTGCTTCTCCGCAGGTTTATTCATGTGTAATACCCAATTCCTTCTTCCTCGTTCCAGCAGCTGCCCCTGGTCCATCTGATAAGCTGGAAAGCTGGACTAGGTTTTACAAATCCAGATCACCAGTTAAACCCAGATTATTGTAGACAGTGTTCTTCTTTCATTTTTCTGATGTTCAAGTGGCAAACAGAAAAGTTTCTAGGGCTTGGGTTTGGGAAAAAAAAATCATACGCTAGTAATTCTTGTCTTGAAGAAACATTTTATAAAATTTAGCTTATTTTAATGCCTTTATTTTTCTACTTTTATTCTCCTTTAGACAGTGATAAATAATTCAATTATATTGCAGTTTTGCTTTTGGATCTTGGTTTACCTCCATGAATTTATAGTTACGTGAATATTCTAGAACAAGTAGTCCTCTAGATTTCCCCAAATGCCCTCATACTGATGTAAGAAGCATGCTAAAATTGACCTGAACCTAACTTTTCAAAAATATAAAATAATATAAAGCAGTTGTGACTAAACTTGTCTGCACATTAGAATCACCTGGAGATCTCTAAAATGCCAAAGCCCAGGCCACATCCCAAACCAATTAAATCACTATTTATCAGGGTGGACTCAGGTGTCAGGAGCCCTTTAACTCACCTGGTGATTCCAATTTGTAGACAAGCTTGGGAACCACTGACCTAGACAACTGTGTTACTTGAGGATTCTGAGTGGGCACAGCTATAGCATGTTCTCCTCCACTACCCAGCCCTGCCCTTGGCGCAATGTTCTCTGCTATCCAGCTTCTCCATCATCTTCCTCCACCTGATTTGTAGAGACCTCTGGACATCTGAGCCCAAGCAGAGCCACTAAATGAGAGGGAATTCCATACTGAAAAACAACAATGAATGTATCAAGGCCCGCAGATGGGTATAAAATAGATTATGGCAATTTTTGTAAAGTAATTGTTACTTGTTATATTTTTTCCTGATAGCAAAAGTTTTATGTCAAAGATTTTTCTCTTCCATTTTTAGTTTTTTATGCAGTTGGTTTTAGGAAACTCTGTTAAGATGACATTGTTTTTCATGCTTTGGGCGATTGTTTTAGAATTCCTTGTTTGAGTTCAAGAGCAACTTTAAAATATCTAACTAGGGGGTATTATGTGTGCTGAGTGAAAATTGTTCATTTGCCTTCTTTAAAGAAACACGATTTGACACAAACATAGGTATTTAAATTTGTATTTTCTGTGTATACACAGCACATTACTTATTTATTTAAGCAACCACTGGCTGTGCAAAAACTGAGGGAAACATGAGTTTAACAACAATTGTTTACCATAGCCATTATCACAACTCAGAACTCTAGCATTGTACAAATAATCACATATTGCCTTATAAAATTAAAAAACCAATCCAGTAATGTAATGATTTTGCCCTCCATATCTTAGGAGAGATAAAGGAAATATTTTAATTGAAGCTGCTAGATGGTTGTGGTTATCTGAATAGGTGCAATCTTGACTTTAATGAATTAACAGGTAAGCTGCTTTCTATGAGGTTAGTGCAAAAGTAATTGCAGTTTTTGGTAATTGCACCAACCTACTAGAAGTACTTCATTAATTTTAAACCATATTTTATTTAGAAACCATTTATACTTAATTGCTGGACTTGTGTTTAATTAAAATAATCTATGCTAATATGTGGAAATTCTAGATCCTGCTGTTGCTTTGATCATCTCTTTTCTGCCACTAACTGCCTCTGAGGAGTGGAAAAATAAGGCACATAGCTATAATCTAATTTCAAATAATACTTGTCAAGGAAGACGTTTGGTTGGAAAATGCATGGCTTTTTTTTACTCAGATTTTACTTTATAAGTGATAACTGGGGTCAGAGTGTGGAAAAAAATGAGAATACATGTCTGTCTCATGATAAAAGCCTGAGATGTTACAGTTACTAAAATCACTTTTTTCATGCAAAGATTTTGGATAAATCATTATTAAGGAAACTAAGGACAGCTGTGGCATGGAATCAGAGGGTTTGAATCCCACTCACAAATGTAAAGTGATATTTTTATTCCTCTTTTTTAAAAATGCTTTTTTAAAATATAAGAAGTTTACATTTTGTCCTAGATCACACTGGCTTCTGCTCCCACGGAAAATGTTATATACTGTATGTCAGTTTTCATTTCATTAAAAGTGAAAGTAAACATGGTATGTATAAGCCAAATAGTAACTAATCCTGACATAATTTCAGTATTAAATGAGGCTTGGAATATGTATTTCAATGGGCGTGATGGTTTGGGAAACTAATTTAGTGACACCCCATTTATAACAGTGATGTGAGGAATAGGGTTACTAGTTATGGTCTGTATTTGCTCTGTCATAGCACATTCTTACAGCATGTAATTTTATTTGGAGAAATATCCTTTGAGCCATAATATCTTGGAGACAAGTATTAGGCTACAATGTAGACATCATTTAAGTAGAATAATGTAACTTTATAAGATTGTTCTATATCTCTGTCTTTTATCCTTCCCCCTTGCAAAAGTCTTCCTATTCACCTTATTTTAGAAATGAGAGAAAGTATAACTCAGGCTGAAATAAAGCACCAACCTAAAAGACATGCCCATTTTCATTCAATGTTTATCTTTGCCAGAATAAAGAGAGTCAAATAATTATTTTGCCTTTAAGGCCTTGATTCTGGATGATAGATTAAGTAGACAGACTGTTGACCACATGTACTTAAGCAGTATTAATTATTTTACCAAGCTTTGGATCAAGGTTTGCTTGAAGTAAACTGTGCTGTGGATAAGCCTTTGGATGATAGAGTGAGCTGTATTGCCTTTATTTTTTGCACCAGAACATTACTAGGTGGTATTGAGTTTGAAAAATAAAATTTAACTTTCTGAGAACATAGATCAGATTCCAATATTTTTCTTTTTCTTTTTTTTTTTTTCCTTTTTTCAGAGAATGGAGTCTCACTTTGTTGCCCAGGCAGGTCTCGAACTTCTGGGCTCAAGCTGTCTTCTCACCTCTGCCTCCCTAAGTGCTGGGATTATAGGCATGAGCCACTGTGTATGGCCTTAGGGACTTTTAAATGTTAAATTGATTTTGACCTACCCAGGAGCTAGAGAATACCAGTGATCACAGAGGGGAGAATAAGGTTGCTGTATAGATTTTCTGTGCTCCTTTAGAAAATCTAATCTGGAGTAACGAGATGGGCAATTGGTCAACTCAGTTTCTTTCTGATGTAATATGTCAGAGTTTGATATTGTCAGTCTGTTAACCAAGATTTTTACTGGGATAATTGCTGAAAGAGGCCCCAAGGATATCCCATCACCAGTAATCAGAATTTGTTACAGGTTTCGTTCAGGGCAGGTGAAAGGGAGCTAATTTGGCAACACAATAACCTAGTACTCAACTAATTCAGGAGCATGGAGAAAAATCAATTGATTAAGGCTTAAGTCAGATAAATAATATTATAGGTGGACATGGCTGGGTTAGCTCAGGTTTGTATATTTGTTTTTTCAATGAGGCAGGCTTTTTCTAAGATTAGAATCCACAGTAATGATGGAAGCAGGAAACTCACAGCTGTAAGCACAGGAAGATGCCCATTTTTTTCAAGGACTACTTCTGCATAGCTACTTATCAGCCAGTGTTGTCAATAGACAAGTGGGGGAATAGGAATACAGGCATGCAGTTCCACCATCAGCCAAAAAAGCCACATAAGTCTTTGAAGCTCACAAATAACACTCATGACACCGAATGGTATGTTTTGATGTACTTTGAAACTCTTATCTCTTTAGTTGGTAAGTACATTTGCACACTTAATATGTACTCAGCAGAAGAGAAGGAGAACAAGGGAAGTCTAATATAGACTCAGGGTTTTTTCTTTTCTCCTTGAAGCCAATTAGAATGGGGTGTGTGTGTGTGTGTGTGTGTGTGTGTGTGTGTGTGTGTATGTGTAGTATTTAGCGTAGTAATGC
Source organism: Cacajao melanocephalus (assembly GCA_963573385.1). NCBI lineage: Eukaryota > Metazoa > Chordata > Mammalia > Primates > Pitheciidae > Cacajao > Cacajao melanocephalus. Next base: position 26,754 of record CAUYLG010041163.1, on the reverse strand, counting down.
TTGGGATTTTTAAAAACATGTTTTACTATGAAGTGTAATATACAAGAAAGTGATAACATGTGACATGTACAGCTTAAAAATGGTTGTAAGAATAAATACCCTTTGTAACTGCCACCCATGGTAAAATAAGTAGGTGGAGGAGGAGAAGAGAAGAATTTGACTAGCATGTCAGAAGTCTTTTGGATCTCTTTCCAGTCACAACCCTCTCTCCAAGCTCGATTCCTATGCCCTGAGTAAGTTCTAATCTTATCATTTTTTTTTTTTTTTTTTTTTTTGAGACAGAGTCTTGCTCTGTTGCCCAAGCTAGAGTGCAGTGGCGTGATCTTGGCTCACTGCAATCTCTGCCTCCTGGGTTCAAGCGATTCTCCTGCCTCAGTTTCTTGAGTAGCTGGGATTACAGGTATGTATTACCATGCCTGGCTAATTTTTGTAATTTTAATAGAGACAGGGTTTCGCCATTTTGGCCAGGCTGGTTTCAAACTCCTGACCTCAGGTGATCCACCCGCCTCGGCCTCCCAAAGTGCTAAGATTACAGACATGAGCCACTGTGCCTGGCCTAGTCTTACTTTTAAAGCAATCATCTATTGCTTTTCTTTACAGTTTTACCACTTGGATGTGCAACCATATGTACCATATGCAACCATATAGTTTAGTGTTGTGTGTCTGGAAATTTTACAGAATGAGATAATACTTTATATATTCTTTTGTCTTGTTTCTTTCCGTTGTTATCTATGATGTTGAATGTAGATGCAGTCTGTTCATTTTCATTGCTATGTAGTATTCCATTGTATAAATGACAACTTATTTATTCTACTGTGTTGGACGTCTGGGTTGCTGACAGTTTGCATTACGGATAGTGTTGCTGTGAATATGGTTATGCTATCTCTTAGTGCACATAGGCTTGCATTTTTGTTGGACATAGTCTTAGTTAGTAAAAATAAATACGACAGAAGTCAATGAAACTGTCTTTTTCTGAATGAAAATTTAGTGAGCCAGTAATCTAATGAGGAAAACAACTGTTCTTTTGGTTATTCTACTGGTAGGTGCTGTCTGGATATAAAGATGACCATTTTCATCCAGGTAATTAAAAAGATTATTCAGGATTGTATCTTTGCTTAATATGAATTTCTATGAGTATGTTTCACCAAGAAAATAAAATGCATTTTAGTTTTAAACCATATCTAGTATTATTTCTAGAATTCTAAAATTAACAGGATAAAAAGTCCTTAGAGGGCAGGGATTATATCTTTCATTTTTTAAAGGTACTTCACAGTGACCGTGGCAATGCTATTAATATGCTAAGTCCCAACCAAATGTGCATTCTCTCGATAAATATACTTTGGAGTAAAATTATTTGTACAAATGGATGTAACTTTTCAGATATCCAGACCTTTACGTTTTCCTTTATCCCAAAAAGGGGTCAAAGATGGATTCGTTGAACTTAAAACTGTTTCTGTTTTGAAAGCTGCTTTCCTGAAAGATAGAAAATAATAGTTTTGATGAATCTGTGTAATATTCTGTTTTCTCCACAATTTTTCTTACATTATCCCTCTATACATGTCCTTAATATGGATAATATTAATGTATTTCTGAAGCCATTAATAATTATAATTTGGGCCTTTTATTTGCCTTTTGAACCTGGAAGACAAAAGAGATAACATACTAAGATAAAAATGTGTATTTTCTCTTGAACCTGTGCTTCAAAGCATATGTATTTTAAGGGCTTGTCCTGATTTTGCCAGCTAAGGCCAGATCATTATAAATTGATTTCAGTATCTTTCTGCTTTTATGAGCTTTGGTTCTAAATCTTCACAGGAAGAATCAAAATAATGTTTGTAATACTATTCTAGCTTAGCTGAAGTCTTGTTCCTGTTTACACTAAATGACATTGGCCCATTGCAGTTAACATTAGTACTTTACAACTCATCCAAGAACATTTCAAGTGTTGAGGAAAAGGTACTTTAATTGAAAAATTACTTATGCAGGATCAGACTGAGCAAGAATGCTATTTTTTGTACATTCAGCATATTACACATACCATGATCCATTTTGCTCCTTTATTATAACAAATATGTTTGAATTCTTTTTTGCAATGAAAGGATTCTGTGGTTTATCTTCCTTGGGGATTGTAACTTTCAAAAGGTGCTCTTAAATATATTACTACCTTGTTTAAACTATTCACTTCCCAGATGTGCAGTGCTTTGCACAAAGAATAATTCACTAATGCCCTGAACACACAAAAGGAAAATGCTCTGCTGGGTTTCCCTTTTTATTTTACTTTCCTGTGGTAGGTTTATGACTTGATGCCCAGCTTCTTTATAGATTCACCTCTCACAGGACACAATTCTTTTTAATATGTTTTCCATGCTTATAGAAAGCAACACTGTGTTAGCAAACACCAGAAGAAATTTCATTTTCATCATGTGGCTTTCTCTGGATATATATAGAGAAACCCCTTAAAGGGCTTCTCCAGGACAACTAAAAGTTATCTTTTTCATTGATCTTTTCTGTGGTTTTAAAACATTTTCTTGGTAATGGATTGTTTTTATTAATCTGGAGTAAGCATTTTATATTCTTTTATACATTTAAAAGATATTAAAACCAAAGAATTGGGAAAATATCTAAGAAAAGTTACTAATTTCCATGGCAGAATACAGAGTTGATGGTATAGGAGGTTACACAGGCAGAGGAGCGTTGGGAGAAAAGTGGTGTTTAAGGAAGATTACTGTAAACTGGCAGCAGGTAAGAGTCCAGGACATTTACCCATTCACCCTTCCACCAAGTTTTCCCAGACTGCTCTAGCCATGCTAATTTTTTGTAAGCTCCTATACATATTATATAATATATAAGCAAGAATGGATGGATGGGTCAAAATAAAATGCTTCTATTAGTAAGTGTAGAAAAGTTCCCCTGATAAGACACCAATGGTTGAAATTCACATGAAATAAAAATATCTTGGATATGGTTTCTTCCCTGGACTTAGAATTTTAATATGTTAATGTGCATCTTGAGGTTCCAAAAAGGGTCTTATATTTCAAGGAATGCTACTGTTCAAGCAACAGAGTTTGGGAAACAATGAGTTAAATGATAATCTAATGCATTTAGGTAAGAGGTAAGTGAAAGTTAGAATATATGCTTGAGCAACATGTAACCATAATGGCTGTGGAGTCCCAGCTTTGAATATCTTGAAGAATAGAATAGACAGTTATCACTGTTTCTCCTTCTCAAATGATTCTTCTCAACAGAGGTTGTACTTGACGAGGTAGAATAGAATCTTAGCAGGATTTTGTCAAATGCCTTTTCTTCATCTATTGAGATAATCATGTTTTTCTCTTTTAGTGTGTTAGCATGATGAATTCCATTGATTCATTTTCTAATGTTAAACCAATCTTACATTTCTCAGATGAACCCCACTTGGTTATGATGTACTATCTTTGTATACCTTTAATATATTGTTGTATTTGATATGCTAAAATTTTGTTCAGAATTTTTACATCTATGTTCATAAGGGATACTGGTTTGTAGTTTCCTTTGCTGTAATATCTGTCCTATTTTTGGTATCATGGTGGCATTGGCTTCATTGAATGAGTTGGGAAGTATTTTCTGCTCTATTTTTTGGAAATGTTTGAGTAAAATTGTTATTATTTATTCATTAAATGTTTGGGAGAATTTACTCTGAAGCCATCTGTGCTTGGAGTTTTCTTTGTGAGAGGATTATAAACTGTGATGTCCATTTCTTCAACAGATACACAGTTCATACCAATACCCTCAGTTCCAAACCAACACCACAAAGTGGATTCTAGTTTTCATCCTTTCCATATCTGTAACTCCCTACCCTGACAGTGAGAAACCCCTCTCCCATTATCCTTCATGTACTTCCTTAGTTGGTTAATGTCTCTATGGGTAACCCATCTTCCTTTGTCACTGCTGCCTCTCCCATACAAGTGCCCTCTTCACCTCCCCTGGGCTCTGAAACTCTGCCAAGGGCTGCAAGTGCTACTTCCCCTTCTACCCCTCAATGCATGCCCTCCTCACGCCACTCAGGCTGATACCATGTGCCAGACTGCCTCATTGCATGGTAATGTGGTTTGGCTCTGTGTCCTCATCAAAATATGTTGAATTGTAATTCCCAGTGTTGGGGAAGGGACCTGGTTGGAGGGGATTGGATCATGGGGACAGATTTCCCCTTTGCTGTTCTCATGATAGTGAGTTCTCACAAGACCTGATGATTTAAAAGTATGTGAAAAATCCCCCTTCATTCTCTCTCTCTCTCCTGCCACCATGTGAAGATGTGCTTGCTTCCCCTTCATCCTTCTGCCATGCTTTAAGTTTCCTGAGGCCTCTCTAGCCATGTCTACTGTACAGCCTGTGGAACTGTGAGTCAATGTAACCTCTTTTCTTTATAAGTTACCCAGTCTCAGGTAGTTCTTTATAGCAATATGAGAATGGACTAATACAGAAAATTTTTACCAGAGAAGTGGGGTCTTGCTATACAGATACCTGAATATGTGGAAACAACTTTGGAACTGGAGAGTGGGCAGAGAATAGAAAAATTTAGAGGGATCAGAAGAAGACAGAAAGATGAGGGAAAGTTTGGAACATCAAAGAGAGTTGTTGAGTGGTTGTAAATAAAATGCTGATAGTGTTATGGACAGTGAAGTCCAGGCTGAGGTGGTCTCAGATGGAGATGAGGAACTTATTGGGAACTGGAGTAAAGGTCACTCATGCTATGCTTTAGCAAAGAGACTAGTGGCATTGTGCCCCTGCTCTTGAGATCTGTGGAACTTTGAACTTGGAAAGATTATTTAGGATATTTGGTTGAAGAAATTTCTAAGCAGCAAATCATCCAAGATGTGGCCTGGCTACTTCTAAAACCCTGTGCTCATTTGCATAAACAAAGAAATGACCTGAAACTTGAATTTATATTAAAAAGGGAAGCAGAGCATAAACGTTTGGAAAATTTGTAGCCTGACCATGTGGCAGAAAAGAAAAATCTATTTTCTGGGGAGGAATTCAAGGCTGCAGAAGTTTGCATAATTAAAGAAGAGCCGACTGTTAATAGCCAACACAATGGGGAAAATGCCTCCAGAGCATTTCAGAGATCTTCATAGCAGCCCCTCCCATCACAGGCCTGGAGGCCTAGGAGGGAAAAATGGTTTTTCCAAGCCCAAGGTCCCATTCAGTCTTAAGATATGGTGCCCTGCATCCCAGATGCTTCAGCTCTAGCTGTGGCTAAAAGAAGTCAAGGTACAGCTTGGACCATTGCTTCCGAGGGTGCAAGCCCAAGCTTTGATGATTTCCATGAGGCTGGGCCTGCAGACATGCAGAAGACAAAAGTTGAAGTTTAAGAACCTCTGCCTAGATTTCAGGGGATGTATGGAAATGCCTGGATGCCCAGGCAGAAGTCTTGATATGGTTTGACTCTGTGTCCCTATCCAAATCTCATCTTGAATTATAATCCCCATGTGTTGAGGGAGGGAGGTGATTGGATCATGGAGACAGTTTCCCTCATGCTGTTCTTGTGAGAGTGAGGGATTCTCATGAGATCTGATGGTTTAAAAAGTGTGACACTTCCTCGCTTGCACTTCTCTCTCCTGCTGTCATGTGAACACGGTTCTTGCTTCACCTTTGCCTTCCATCGTGATTGTAAGTTTCCTGAGGCCTCCCCAACCATGTGAAACTGTGAGTCAATTCAACCTCATTCCCTTGTAAATTACCCAGTCTCGGGTATTTCTTTATAGCAGTGTGAAAAATGGACTAATACAAGTCTGCTGCAGGGGTGGAGCCTTCATGGAGAGCCTCTGTTAGGGCAGTGCAGAGGGGGAATATGGGATTGGAGCCCTCACACAGAGTCCTCACTGGGGCACTGCTTAGTGGAGCTGTGAGAAGAGGGCCACCATCCTCCAGACCCCAGAATCCAGATCCATCAAAAACTTGCACCATGTACCTGGAAAAGCCATAGGCACTCAATGCCAGTCAGTGAAAGGAGCCACAGGGGCAGAGCTACTCAATGCCTTGGGAGCTTACCCCTGGCATCAGTGTAGCCTGGATGTGAGATATGGAGTCAAAGGAGATCATTTTGGAGCTTTAAGATTTAATGACTGCCCTTCTAGGTTTCAGACTTGCATGGGACCTGTAACCCCTTTGTTTTGGCCAATTTCTCCCTTTTGGAATGGGAGCATTTACCCAATGCCTGTATCCCCATTGTATCTTGGAAGTAACTAACTTGCTTTTGATTTTATAGGCTCATAGGCAGAAGGAACTTGCCTTGTCTCAGATGAAACTTTGGACTTGGACTTTTGAGTTAATGCCAGAAATAATTAAGACTTTGTGGGACTGTTGGGAAGCCATGATTGTGTTTGGAAATGTGGGAAGGACATGAGATTTCAGAGAGGCTAGGGCAAAATAATAGTTTGGCTCTGTGTCCCCACCCAAATCTCATGTTGAATTGTAATTCCCAATGTTCAAGGAGGGATCTGGTTAGAGAGGACTGGATCATGGGGGCAGGTTTTGCCCTTGCTGTTCTTATGATAGTGAGTTCTCACAAGATCTGATGATTTAAAAGTGTGTGGCACTTCCCTGTTCACTCTCTTTCTCTCTAGCTGCCATGTGAAGATGTGCTTGCTTTGTTTTTGACCTTCCACCATGATTGTAAGTTTCCTGAGGGCTCCCCAGCCATGCCTCTTGTTCAGTCTGTGGAACTGTGAGTCAATGAAACTTCTTTTATTTATAAATTACCCAGTCTCAGGTAGATCTCTACAGCAGTGTGAGAATAGACTATTACACATGGACACCCTCCTCACTTTCTCCTCTCATCCTGCCTAGTGAGTCTGTCTTGTTCAATTTAAACTGTTTTATTCACTGTATCCATACGTAACTGGAAAATAATAAATATGTAATCAATGACTTAAAACCTAAATTTTTAATGGACATGTCCTATATTGAGACTTTGAAAAAGATATTATTGAACTACCTGAGTGTATTCCAGTTCTGCTGTTGCCTAACTATGCAGCCATGGAGAAATTAAATCAACTTTTTAATATTTCCATGTCCTCATCTGTTAAATGGGATGATGATAAAAATAATGATAAGATAATAGTAATAAAGGCAGATTACACATGATGTCTACTATGCACCATTGTATCTTGGAAGTAACTAACTTGCTTTTGATTTTATAGGCTCATAGGCAGAAGGAACTTGCCTAACTGAGATGAAACTTTGGACTTGGACTTTTGAGTTTATGCTGAAATGAATTAAGACTTTGGGGGATTGTTGGGAAGCCATGATTGTACTATACTAAGGACTTGACATATATCAGGTCATATAATATCCAAAATGATGTTTTGGAGGACATGCTATTATATTCATTTTACAGAAGAAACAGTTGTCATTTGATGTAGGTGTCATTATCTTACTTGTTTTTCAGATGAGGAAACAAAGCACAAAGAAATAATTTATCCAAGGTCACATAGCTAATAACTGGTATGGTTGTAATCCAGACACTATGCCTCCAGAAAACAATTTTGTCTGACTCTGACACATGAAAACTCCTAGTACAGTCCTTGCTACACAGTGGATGCTAGTAAATAATAATGTTAATGGATAAGGTGATTAATTATAATATCTCTGAATCACTATTATCAGGTCTATGACACAGGAAGAATCATGGCACTGTCCAATCGGAGTGGAGAGGATGATCCATTTTTAGCCTGAACACAAATTGGCAGTAATTTTATTAACTAGTTGGAGGTTAAGTCCTCTCTATTTATTGCAGATTGGTAAAGGAGGCATTCTTACATAGAAAGAAGACACAGACTCAGAAATAGGTTGTCTACTTAAATCTAAAAGATGGGGAAAACATTTCCAGTTGATAGAAGATAAGAAAAAGAACAAATGGCACCCTAGAGATAGTATAATAAACAAAAGACATAAAAGCTGTATAAAGTAGCCCAGTGGCTTCAAGGAGAACAATAGAAGCTCAAAAAACATCTATTAATCCAGATCAGCATTTAATAAGAGCCAAAAAGCCCACAGATCTGTTAATGTGATGAATCTGTGAACCTGGCACATGATAGGTGCTCAGTATATGTTTGTTGAATTGATCTGACAATCCTTTAAAAAGCTTAAGTCAAAGTTCTAGTTAAAGGCACAACGTATAATAAAAGGGAGAACAGGAAAGAAGAAAACAGTCTCAAAATTTTGGACTTAGTGGACTAGAGAAAGCAGATTTTTTAAACTGTTAGTGAGGAAAGCTGAGCAGAAACTCAATTTACATTACAAAATCCCCCAAGACCCAGGTATCTCTGGAAAGCGAGGGTGAAGATGAGGTTAAGGCTTCAATGACAGTGTGTTAATGAAGCAATTATTCTTTTATCCTTTTCCCGTTTTGTACAGCAACTGCCCCTGACCCTCTCAGTTCCCAGACAGTTGGCTGTCAAACCAACATGCTGCTGGCAGAAAAACAGAAATCTTATTGGGGGGAGAGAAAAGAACTAAGACCCTGACATCAGGAACTCCTCAAGGAATAACATGTTGACCTTGGGCATGCCACAAGGGATGGGCTGAACTAAATTGCCCTACAGTGAAGACTATAGCCAACAAGCTATGTGCACATGCACAGAGTTTCTAATCAGCTTTCTGGTGGACAACTTTTGGTTTCAGCAAAACAGCGGTGGAATACCAGAAGGGCAAGGAAACCCTCCTGATATGATGGACACCAAAAATACTTAGAGGAAATGGGGGCGCTTCAGGGAGATGTACACCATCAAGTTCAGAAACATAAGAGAAGTTATTACTTTCATTGAAAAAAGAACAGATTGCTATGTTTAAAAAAAAAATCACAGAACCAAAAAAAAGAAAAAAAGAAAAAGCTTTTGGAAGTTAAAATTGCAGTAGTAAATATAAAGGGAGTTTACATAAAATAGGAGATAGATGTTGAAGGCACAATTTAGTAAATATTGCAGAAGGTTAAATTATAAAAACACAAATATATGGAAAGTAGGAGAGAAAAAAAAGAAAATTGGAAGACCTAATTTGATACCTAAATAATAGGAGCTCCAGAAAGAAGAAACAGAGAAAATGAAGGCAAGGAAAGTATAAAAAGTAATTTAAGAGGATTCCTCAGAACTGAAAGGCATGTTTACCCAGCACAATGCTCTAAAATAGACCTACACCATTTCATATCATCACGATGTTTCAGAGCATTAGGGATGAAGAGGAAATCCTACAATCTCCAGAGATACGGGGAAATGAATTTCATAAAAGGATCAAGAATCAGAATAGCACCACATTTCTCAAAACATAGCAGTAGAAGTGATAAGACAATGAAAAAGTGCCTCCAAATTGTGAAGGAAATGATTTTTCCAGTTTCAATTTCGTGCCCATCCAAAAGTGTGAGAGCAGAATGAAGTTCTCTAGAAGTCCATTTCCCTTGCACACTTTCTCTGGAAGCTATAGGAGGATGTGCTCCACCAAAACAAGGATGTAAGGCAAGAAAGAGGAAGAACTGGGACCCAAGAAACAGAGACAAGGAGAATCTCCAGGATGGAGAAAGGAGACTTCAAGGTGACAGCAGTACCTAGAGAACATGCCTGGGATGGAACAGGTCCAGATTCATTAGCTATTTATTCTGATGCTGTCCACCCCCACCACCAGGAGGCCCCAGTGTGTGTTGTTCCCCTCCCTATGTCTATGTGTTCTCGTTGTTCAGCTCCCACTTATAAGTGAGAACATATGATGTTTGTTTTTTTGTTCCTGTGTTAGTTTGCTGAACATAATGGCTTCCAGCTCCATCTATGTCCCTCTAAAGGACATTATCTCATCCCATTTTATGGCTACATAGTATTCCATTGTGTATATGTACCACTTTTTCTTTATCCAGTCTATCATTGATGGGCAGTTGGGTTGATTCCATGTCTTTGCTACTGTGAATAGTGCTTCAGTGAACATACACATGCCTGTATCTTTATAATAGAATGATTTATATCCCTTTGGGTATATACCCAGTAATGGGATTGCTGGGTCAAATGGCATTTCTGGTTCCAGGTCTTTGAGAAATTGCCACACCATCTTCCACAATGTTTGAACTAATCTACATTCTCACCAGCAGTTTAAAAGCATTCCTATTTCTCCACTGCCTCACCAGCGTCTGTTGTTCCTTGACTTTTTGATAATTGCCATTTTGACTGGTGTGTGATGATATTTCATTGTGGTTTTGATTTGCATTTCTCTAATGATCAGTGATGTTGAGATTTTTTTTCATGTTTGTTAGACCCATAAATGTCTTCCTTTGAGAAGTGTCTATTCATGTCCTTTGCCCACTTTTTAATGGGGTTGTTTTTTTCTTGTAAATTTGTTTAAGTTCTTTGTATATTTTGTATATTAGACTTTTGTCAGATGGATAGATTGCTGAAGTTTTCTCCCATTCTGTAGGTTATCTGTTCACTCTGATAGTTTCTTTTGCTGCAGAGATTCTCTTTAGATTAATTAGATCACATTTGTCAATTTTTACTTTTGTTGCACTTGCTGTTGACATTTTCATCATGAAATCTTTGGCTGTGCCTATGTCCTGAGTGGTATCACCTAGATTTTCTTCTAGGGATTTTATTATTTAGAGTTTTACATTTAAGTCTTTAATTCATTTTGAGTTAATTTTTGGATAAAATGTAAGGAAGGGCTTCAGTTTCAGTCTTCTTCATATGGCTAGCCATATGCAGAAGTTCTCCCAGTACCATTTATTAAATAAGGAATCCTTCCCCCCATTGCTTGTTTTTGTCAGGTTTGTCAAAGATCAGATGGTTGTAGATGTGCAGTCTTATTTCTGAGTTCTCTATTCTGTTCCACTGGTCTATGTGTCTGTTTTCGTACCAGTACCATGGTGTTTTGTTTGAAGTTGGGTAGCGTGATGCCTCCAGCTTTGCTCTTTTGGCTTAGGAGTGTCTTGGCTATATGGGCTCTTTTTTGGTTCCATATGAATTTTGAAGTAGTTTTTTCAAATTTTGTGAAGAATGTCAGAAAAATGTCAATGGTAGTTTAATGGGAATAGCATTGAATCTATAAATTACTTTTGGCAGTATGTCCATTTTCATGATACTGATTTTTCCTATCCGTAAGTATGGAATATTTTTCCATTTGTTTGTGTCCTCTCTGATTTCCTTGAGCAGAGGTTTGTAGTTATCCTTGAAGAGGTCCTTCACATCCCTTGTTAGGTATATTCTCTTTGTAGCAATTCTGAATGGGAGTTCATTCATGATTGGGCTCTCTGCTTGTTTGTTTTTGGTGTATAGGAATACCTGTGATTTTTGCACATTGATTTTGTATGCTGAGACTTTGCCAAAGTTGCTTATCAGCTTAAGAAGCTTTTGGGCTGAGATGATGGGGTTTTCTAGATATAGAATCATGTTATCTGCAAACAGTTTGACTTCCTCTCTATTTGAATACCTTTTATCTCTTTCTTCTGCCTGATTGTCCTGGACAGAACTTCCAATGCTATGTTGAATAGGAGTGATGAGAGAGGGCATCCTTGTCTTGTGCTGGTTTTCAAGGGGAATGCCTCCAGCTATTGCCCATTCAGTATGATATTGGCTATGAGTTTGTCATAAATGGCTCTTATTATTTCAAGGTATATTCCATCAATACTAGTTTATTGAGCGTTTTTAACATGAAGGGATGTTGAATTTTATCAAAGGCCTTTTTTGCGTCTATTGAGATAATCATGTGGTTTTTGTCTTTAGCTCTGTTTTTGTGATGAATTATGTTTATTGATTTGTTTATGTTGAACCAGCCTTGTAGCCCAGGGATGAAGCTGACTTGCTCAAGGTAGATTAGCTTTTTGATGTGCTACTAGATTCGGTTTGCCAAATTTTATTGAGAGTTTTTGCATCGATATTCATTAGGGATATTGACCTGAAGTTTTCTTTTTTTGTGTGTCTCTGCCAGGGTTTGGTATCAGGATGATGATGGCCTCATGAAATGAGTTTTCAATGGTTTGGAATAGTTTCAGAAAAAAATGGTAGCAGCTCCTCTTCATATCTCTGATAGAATTCAGCTGTAAATCTGTCTGGTCCTGGACTTTTTTGGTTGGTAGGCTATTTATTACTGCCTGAACGTCAGAACTTCAGAACTGATTGTTCATTTATTCAGGGATTCAACTTCTTCCTGGCTCAGTCTTGGGAGGGTGTATGTGTCTAGGAATTTCTCCATTTCTTCTAGATTTTCTAGTTTATTTGCATAGAGGTGTTTATAGTATTCTCTGATGATTGTTTGTATTTCTGTGGGGTCAGTGGTAATATCCCCTTTATAATTTTTTATTGTGTCTACTTGATTCTTCTCTCTTTTCTTCTTTATTAGTCTAGCTAGCAGTCTATCCGTTTTATTATTTTTTTCAAAAAACCAGCTCCTGGATTTGTTAATTTTTCAAAGGGTTTTTTAATGTCTCACTCTCCTTCAGTGCCACTCTGATCTTGGTTATTTCTTGTCTTCTGCTAGTTTTGGGGTTTGTTTGCTCTTGGTTCACTAGTTCTTTTCATTGTGATGTTAGGGTGTTGATTTGAGATATTTCTAGCCTTTTGATGTAGGCATTTAGTGCTATAAATTTCCCTCTTGACACTGCTCTAGCCATGTCCCAGAGATACTGGTAGATTGTCTCTTTGTTCTTATTCATTTCAAAGAACTTCTTGATTTCTGCTTTAATTTTATTATTTACCCAGGAGTCATTCAGGAGCAGGTTGTTCAATTTCCATATAATTGTGTGGTTTTGAGTGAGTTTCTTTTTTCTTTTTTGTTTTTTGAGTGAGTTTCTTAATATTAAGTTCTAATTTGATTGTGCTGTGTTCTGAGAGACTGTTTGTCATGATTTCAGTTCTTTTGCTTTGGCTGAGGAGTGTTTTACTTCCAATCATGTGACCAATTTATAGTAGGTGCCATGTGGCACTGAGAAGAATATATATTCTCTTGTTTTGGGGTGAAGAGTTCTGTACATATCTAGCAGGTTCACTTGATCCAGAGCTGAGTTTAAGACCTGAATAGCTTTGTTACTTTTCTACCTCAATACTTTGCCTAATGTTGATAGTGGGGTGTTAAAGTCTCCCACTATTATTGTGTGTGAGTGTAAGTCCCTTTGTATGACTCTAATAATTTGTTTTATGAATCTAGGTGCTCCTATATTGGGTGCACATATATTTAAAATAGCTCTTCCTGTTGAATTGAACCCTTTACCATTATGTAATGTCCTTTTTTGCCTTTTCAATCTTTGTTGGTTTAAAGTCTTTTTGTCAGAAGCAAGGATTGCAATCCTTGCTTTTTCTGCTTTCCATTTGCTTGGCAAATTATCCTCCATCCCTTTATTTTGAGCCTGTGTGTGTCTTTGCACATGACATGTGTCTCTTGAATACAGCACGCTGATGGGTCTTGACGTTTTATGCAGCTTGCCATTCTGTGTCTTCTAATTGGGGGATTTAACCCATTTACATTTAAGGTTAATATTGTTGTCTGTGAATTTGATCCTGTCATCATGATGCTAGCTGGTTATTTTGCAGACTTGTTGATGTAGTTCCTTTACAGCGTTCTTGGTCTTTGTTCTCCACTGTATTTTTGTAGTGGCTGGTAATGATTTTTCCTTTACATATTTAGGGCTTCTTGCATGAGCTATTGCAAGGCAGGCGTGATGGTGATAAATTCCCTCAGTATTTGGTTGTCTGAAAATGATTTTATTTCTCCTTCACTTATGAAGCTTAATTTGGCCAGATATGAAATTCTGGGTTTGAAATTATTTTCTTTAAGAATGTTGAGTATTGACTCCCAATCTCTTCTGGCTTGTAGGGTTTCTGCCAGGAGGTTCACTGTTAGTCTGATGGGCTTCCCTTTGTAGGTGACCTGGTCTTTCTCTCTGGCTGCGCTTAGCATTTTTTCCTTCATTTTAACCTTGGAAAATCTGATGATTATGTGTCTTGGGATTGATCTTTCCATGGAGTATCTATCTTAATGGTGTTCTCTGGATTTTGTATAATCGAATGTTAACCTGTCTTGCTAGGTTGGGGAAGTTCTCTTGGATGTATCTTGAAGTATGTTTTCCAACTTGGTTTCATTCTCCTTGTCTCTTTCAGGTACCCCAATCAGTTGTAGGTTCAGTCTTTTTCAATAATCTCATAGTTCTCAGAGGTGTCATTCATTCCTTTTCATTCTTTCTTCTCTAATCTTGTCTGCCTGTCTTATTTCAGCAAGATAGTCTTCAAGCTGGGACATTCTTCCCTCTGCTTGATCTATTTGGCTATTGATACTTGCAGTTGCATTGTGAAGTTCTTGTGTTGGGTTTTTAAGCTCCATCAGGTCATTTATATTCCTCTCTAAACTGGTTATTCTGGTTAACAGCTCCCGTAATGTTTCATCATGGTTGTTAGCTTCTTTGCATCTGGTTAGAATATGACCCTTTAGCTTAGCAAAGGGTCATATTACCCACCTTCTGAAGCCAACTCCTGTCAGTTCACCTATCTCAGCCTCCTCCTAGTTCTGTACCCTTGCTGGAGAGGTGTTACAATCATTTGGGAAAGAAGAGGCACTCTGGCGTTTTGAGTTTTCAGCATTTTTTTGTTGATTCTTTCTGTTCATGAGTTTATCTAGCTTCAATCTTTGAGGCTGCTGACCTTTGAATGGGGTTGTTGTGGGGACTTTTTTGTTGATACTGTTGTTGCGTTGTTTGGTTTTCTTTTAACAGTCAGGCCCCTTTTCTGTGTGGTTGCTTCAGTTTGCTGGAGGTCTACTCCAGACTCTAGTTGCCTGGGTCCCTCCCACACCTGGAGGTATCACCAGTGGAGGCTACAGAACAGCAAAGAAAATGGCTAAGTCTACTGATCTGCAGAGACCATGGCTGCCCCTTTCCTAAGGTGCTCTGTCCCAGGGAGATGAGAGTTCTGACTGTAAACCCCCAGCCTGAGTAGCTAAAATTCCCACAAGGAGGCCAGCCAGTTGAGGAGGGATGGGTCAGAGTCTAGCAGTCTGGCCGTGATCTGCCACAGCCACTGTGCTGCGCTGTGGGGAATTCCTCCTGGGTCCAAACCACCCAACCTCCTAACAGGACCATAAGGGGAAAACTGGAAAACTCGAGCTACAGTGGTGGCTGCAGCCCCTCCCCCTGGGAGCTCAGTCATCTTAGGCAGCAGGCAGCCACAGTGATAATGGCTGCCCTTCCCCCTGGGAGCTCAGTTGATCTTAGGCAGCAAGCAACTGCAGTGATGACAGCTGCCCAAGCCCCTGGGAACTTGGTAGCCTTAAGCAGTCTCCAGCCAAATGGCCGTGGAGAACCTGCACAGCTCTGCATTGGGAACCAAGGCCCTGGTGGTGTGGGCTCACAAGAGGGGGGGTCTCCTGATTCATGGGTTGCACAGATCTGTGGAAAAAGTGTGCTTTCTCAGGCCATGTAGCACAATCACTCACCACCTCCTTTGGCTGGGGGTGGGAGTTCCCTTTGCCCTTTGCAGCTCCTGGGTGGGCCATCACTCTACCCTGCTTTTCCTTGCTCTCTGGGGGTTGTGCCAACTGCCTAGTTAGTCCCAGTGAGAGGACCTGGATACCTCAGTTGCTGGTACAGGATTCATTCACCATTTTCCTTCTCCGTGGAGGCCTCCAACAGCAGCTGTTTCTGTTTGATTATCTTGGCCCCTCACCCTGCACAGATTTTTATTAAACTGATGGCTATAGAACACAGCCCTAAAATTCTGAAGAGAGGTTAAACTTTTTTTCTTCCTTTTTTTTTTTTTTTTTTTTTGAGATGGAGTCTCACTCTGTTGCCAGGCTGGAGTACAGTGGTGCAATCTCAGCTCACTGCAACCTCCTGACTCCCTGATTCAAGCGATTCTCCTGCCTCAGCCTCCCAAGTAGCTGGGATTACAGGCAGTGCCACCACACCCAGCTAATTTTTGTATTTTTAGTAGAGATGGGGTTTCATAATGTTGGCCAGCATGGTCTCGATCTCCTGACCTCGTGATCTGCCAGCTTCAGCCTCCCAAAGTGTTGGGATTACAGGCGTGAGCCACCGCATCCAGCAGAGGTTAGTTTTTTATTTGGGAATAATAAACTGAAAAGACAGGAATAATGTTGTTCTAACTGAAAAAAAAAAAGCTCCATAAAATAATCGAAAACTTACTATTGGGTAAACTGAAAACTAGAAAAATTATTATCTAAATGATTTAACATTGTTAAACACCGCGATGAGGATTCTAGCAAAACTGCACAAATTCCTTTTCCACACTTCTGGTATAAAATATCTTTTTGTTCAGGCATGATGAGTAGTTACTAGGTTGAACTTTTGGCACTGTGTCTGTTAGCCATGGTCTTTGTGCTTTAGCTTCTAGTTAACATTTATCAAACCTAGCACTCAAATACAGCTTTCCAGACCCGGGACGTGACAGTGAAGCACTGTTCAGAGGCTGTCTTCTTTGGCTGTTGATCTCAGATGCACCTTGAAACAAAGGTATTTATAATGACAATAAAAGATGAGTTTGCATGGAACATTTAAACTTTATACTCTTTAGTTTTCCACCCCTAAAATGAGAATAATCATTTTAGCTTACCTATTAGAGTTGTTCCAAAAAGTATTCAAGATGATTGTGAAAGACAATCACCTGAAAAAAAAAAAAAGGACTATCTGATGGTTACATATTACAATAAGCACAAAAGAAGAGTGAACTTAAGTTTCATATCAGGGTGATAATAGGATTGTTTCAGTTTTTGAGAGTGTCATGAGTAGGTGTCATTTAACTAAATGAATGGAATGAGCCATGTGTATTGTATAAATAAGCACATACATATTTTATAATCTTGTGATATTTACTAGATACTTGTTATCTACAAGCTCTTTGCAAAATACAAAATATGTGTATATTTTTGTGTTGACATATACACAAAACTCTAATTCAGGACTTTAGATATAGCCAATGAAATAGCTACTTCCAGCTCCCACAAAACTAAATGAATATAGAACATATTTTGCCAGTACCATAAGCAATGAGTCAACAGGCCCCATAACATTTTTTGGTTACATGTTTTGAGTGACCACATTTTGAGTTACAGGGATTACAGATCTCATGGCCATAAAAAGTAATAACACTCCCACCCCATCAGTTATTGCATTTATATCTAGATTATTCATTTCTGCCTCCACATTGGGTAACTAGGGAAACAATGATGTCACTGCTCAGTGTGGTACTTAGAAACTTCTCTACTCAGGCTTAAGGTTTGGGAAGCCTACAGTTAGTTAATGAGTCTCACCTCTACCACTGCAATAAACTCATACAACTTTTCTTTTTTAAGCTGCTGATAGTGGAAAGATTATAATTCTATCTAATGCTTTGTTTTGGGGAAAATATATATTCTAAAGCATACTTTTACTAAAAAATCATCTGTACATTTGCAACAGGAGTTTTTTGATGTACATTGATGATATTGGGCCAATTATATGACCCAAATTAAAAGTTCCTCATTGGGATCATGGTCCTTTGAGCAGTCATCCTTCCCCTGGCTCTTCCTAGTACCTTGCTTTTGGTCTGAGAGGCTAGGTTTCCGTTTTGTTCTTTATTACAATTTTTCCTACTCTATCATGTTGGTAACAGCAAGTTTTAAAAAATAAACATCTGGATGTAAAAGCCACCTGCCTCCAAAATGGGAAATTAATTAGCAGTCTTTTTAGTAAAACAAATAAATGGGCACTCGGTACAGCTCAGCTATCACTTGCTTAATGTGTGATATAGTTTGGATATTTGTTTCCTCCAAGTCTTATGTTGAAATTTGATCCCCAGTGTTGGAGGTGGGACCTGGTGGGAGGTGTTTGGTCCTTGTGATAATGAATGAGTTCCTACTGTATTAGACTCTGTGAGAACTGTTAAAAGAGCATGGCACCTCTTCTCCCTCTTTTCTCCTGTCCCGCTGTTTGATGCCTGTTCCCCTTCCCCTTTCTCCATGAGTGAAAGCTTATTGAAGCCCTCACTAAAAGCAGATGCTGGCATCATACTTCTTGTACAGGCTGCAGAACTATGACCCAAATAAATCTTTTTTTTTAAATAAATTACCCAGCCTTAGGTATTCCTTTATAGCATTGCAAATGGATTAAGTCAATGTTTGTGTTCTTAGTTTCCAAAATTATTTCCCTCATCTTATTTTCTCAAACTTTCTACACCTCCAACTGCCCTCCCTCAGCTTTTGACCTAATAATATAACTTGTTGAGAAAATAGAAGCAACCAGAGATTAATTCCA
This sequence comes from Cacajao melanocephalus, assembly GCA_963573385.1. Classification (NCBI taxonomy): domain Eukaryota; kingdom Metazoa; phylum Chordata; class Mammalia; order Primates; family Pitheciidae; genus Cacajao; species Cacajao melanocephalus. Next base: position 8,510 of record CAUYLG010041163.1, on the reverse strand, counting down.
TTATTTTCCCACCATCTAAGCCACCACACTACCTATATCCACACCTGTCTTTACTCTGCCTTCCCTCTGCCTCTATGAATGAAGGGTCCCTGTTCTGGCCAAAGGCCAACCCCTACACTTGGGCTCAAGATCCTACCTGCTGTAATTCCCAATTTCCCCTCCCCCTCTTGCATGTGTTTCTTCCTCTCTGTTGGGCATGTTTATCATCCCTATGGTCTACTGTCACCTGGCTTTAAAAAAAAACCTTGCCTTGATCCTATGTAGGGTCAAGCTATTGGCCTATACTTCTCATCCTCAGTCACTGGAAAGTGTGATATATTTCAAAAAGGAGAGAGTAGCTGGAATTCAAAGGTCCACAGGATTTGGACCCTTGAAAGAGTGTCTACCATTTTCTGTCTCCATTTCCTCATCTCCTATTCTCTTCAAACTCCTCATATTGAGGCAGTTCCAGTTCTCCACTGTGACTGCTCTTGTCAGGGTTTCCAGTAATCCCATCTCATCATATCCTGCAAACCTTGGCTTCTTGGCAGCATTCAACGCAATTGAAAATGGTCTTGTTCTTGAAATATTGGTTCCCTCCTAAAACAGAGCCTGAGACAAAGACCTATAATCAGATGGTTTATTTGGAGAAAGGTTCCAGGGAGCTGAGGTGAGAGATTGTATTAGTCCATTTTCACACTGCTTATAAAGACATATCCAAGACTGAGAAATTTACAAAAGAAAGAGGTCACACTGCTTATAAAGACATATCCAAGACTGGGAAATTTACAAAAGAAAGAGGTTTCATGGATTTACAGTTCCATGTGGCTGGGGAGGCCTCATAATCGTGGTGGAAGGCAAGAAAGAGCAAGCACATCTTACATGGATGGCAGCAGGCAGAGAGAGAGCTTGTGTAGGGAAACTCCTGTTTTTAAAACCATCAGATCTCATGAGACTTATTCACTATCATGAGAACAGCAGGGAAAGACCCACCACCATGATTCAATTCTCTCCCACCGGGTCCCTCCCACAACATATGGGAATTATGGGAGCTACAGGATGAGATTTGGGTGGGGAGACAGCCAAAACATATTGTTCCTCTCCTGGCCCCTCCCAAATTTCATGTCCTCACATTTCAAAACCAGTCATGCCTTCCCAACAGTCTCCCAAAGTCTTAAGTCTTTTTAGCATTAACTCAAAAGTCCACAGTCCAAAGTCTCATCTGAGACAAGGCAAGTTCATTCCACCTGTGAGTCTGTAAAATCAAAGGCAAGTTAGTTACTTCCTAGATACAATGGGGGGAAAGACATTGGGGAAATACAACCATTCCAAATGGGAGAAATTGGCCAAAACAAAGGGGCTATAGGTACCATGCAAGTCTAAAACCCAGTGGGGAAGTTAAATCTTAAAGCTCCAAAATGATCTCCTTTGACACCATGTCTCACATCCAGGTCATGCTGATGCAAGAGATGGGTTCCCATGGTCTGGGGCATCTCTGCCCCTGTGGCCTTGCAGGGTATGGCCTCCCTCCTGCTGCTCTCATGAGCTGGCGTTGAGTGTCTGTGGCTTTTTCAGGTGCACAGTGCAAGCTGTTGGTAGATCTACCATTCTGGGGACTGGAGAATGGTAGCCCTCTTCTCACAGCTCCACTAGGCAGTGCCCCAATAGGGACTTTGTGTGTGGCTCCAACCCCACATTTCCCTTGTGCACTGCCCTAGCAGAGGTTCTCCATGAGAGCCCCCACTTTGCAGCAAACTTCTGCCTGGGCATCCAGGCATTTCCATACATCCTCTGAAATCTAGGCAGAGGTTCCCAAACCTAAATTCTTGACTTCTGTGCACCTGCAGGCACAATACCGTATGGAAAATGCCAAGTCTTGGGGCTTGCACCCTCCAAAGCCACAGCTCAACCTGTACCTTGCCCCTTTGAGTAATGGCTGGAGTGGCTGGGACACAGGATACTAAGTCCCTAGGCTGCACACAGCACAGGGACCCTGGTCCCAGCCCATGAAACTATTTTTTTCTTTCTAGGCCTTGGGGCCTGTGATGGGAGGGTCTGCATGAAGACCTCTGACATGCCCTGGAGATGTTTTCCCCATTGTCTTGGGAATTAACATTTGTCTCCTTGTTACTTATGCATATTTCTGCAGCCAGCTTGAATTTCTCTTCAGAAAATGGAATTTTATTTTCTATTGTATTGTAAGGCTGCAAATTTTCCAAATTTTTATTCTCTGTTTCCCTTTTAAAATCGAACACCTTTAACAGCACCCTGGTTACCACTTGAATGCTTTGCTGCTTAGAAGTTTCTTCTGCCAGATAGCCTAAATCATCTCTCTCAAGTTTAAAGTTCCGCAAATCTCTAGGGCATGGGCAAAAGGCTGTCAGTCTCTTTGCTAAAACACAACAAGAGTTATGTTTCCAACAAGTTCTTAATCTACACCTGGGACTAGCTCAACCTAAATTTCATGGTCCATTTCATTATCAGCATTTTGGTCAAAGCCATTCAGCAAGTCTCTAGGAAGTTCTATACTTTCTCACATTTTCCTCTCTTCTTCTGAGCCCTCCACACTGTTCCACCTCTGCCTGTTACCCAGTTCCAGAGTCACTTTCACATTTTTGGGTATCTTTTCAGCAGCACCCCACTCTACTGGTACAAATTTACTGTATTAGTCCATTTTCATGCTGCTGATAAAGACATACACAAGACTGGGAAATTTACAAAAGAAAGAGGTTTAATGGACTTACAGTTCCACACGGCTGGGGAGGCCTCCCAATCATGGTTGAAGGCAAGAAAGAGCAAGTACATCTTACATGGATAGCAGCAGGCAGAGAGAGAGAGAGCTTGTGCAGGGAAACTCTCATTTTTAAAACCATTAGATCTCATGAGACTTATTCACTATCATGAGAACAGCATGGGAAAGACCTACCCCTATGATTCAATTATCTCCCACTGGGTTCCTCCCACAACATGTGGGAATTATGGGAGCTGCAGGATGAGGTTTGGGTGGGGACACAGCCAAACCATACCAGAGGTCATAGAGAAGAACAGAAAGCCAATAAAAGGTCATATTATGGACGTAGCCACAGTTACAGGTGACTGGTGCAACAAGTGATTGATTCATAAGACCCCAAAGAGTGTGATAAAATGTGCCTTAGAACTGTCTGCCTGGGGGATAGGAATCATGTATCTACTGGATCTCATTCGCCACAGCTGAGGGGTGATCCCACAAGTGTTATCTTCCCAGTCCCAGCTCATGTACAAGTACCAGTAGATTCCTATTTCATGGTTCAGATAAACCCCAGGGCAGAAAGGGGGAGGTACCTGGTTTCCATCTGAGACAGACACTGCCCAGTTGTACCTGCATGATGCTATTAAAGCCATCATGGGGCTGGGCACTGTGGCTCATGCCTGTAATCCCAGCACTTTGGGAGTCTGAAGTGGGCAGATCATGAGGTCAGAAGTTCAAGACCAGGAGAGGAACAATATGGTTTGGCTGTGTCCCCACCCAAATCTCATGGTGAAACCCCATCTCTACTAAAAACACAAAAATTAGCTGGTCATGGTGGAGGACACCTGTAATCTCAGCTAATCAGGAGGCTGAGGCAGGAGAATCATTTGAACTCAGGAGGCAGCGGTTGCAGTGAGCCGAGATTGCGCCATTGCACTCCAGCCTGGGTAACAGGGTAAGACTTCAACTTCATCTGAAAAAAAAAAAGAAAAAAAATGCTGTCATGGGACATGTCATTGCAGCAGTGGCTGGGGACTAACTTCCAGCCACCACACTTATCAAGCACATGTAGAAGCCTTTTTTGCTGACTTCTCTGCTTCACATCCCAATGTTGACATTCTTCCATGGCTCTATGCTAAATCTGCCTCTTTTAAAAATCCAGTCACTCTCACATGTAACCTTATTCCGTTATATAGATGTAAATAGTATCTATTTGACTCCCAAATCTACCCTAACCTCTCCTTAGACCTCCAGACTTGAGTATCTACTAATAGTCTGCTTGACAGATGTGCAGAGGGAGTCTAAGATGCATCTCAAACTGAGCATGGCAAAAACACATTAGTTGTTTCCCCAACGTCACCACCACTGCTACCACCCAAAACCTTCTTTATTCCCAGGCTTCAGACTGGATCAGTATCCATCAAGTGTTCAAAAGCAAATTTAGGAGCTAGCCCTTATTCCTACATTTCCCTCCTCTCCATATCGGCAAGTCCCGGGAATGCATCCTAGAAGCCATATCCTCCTCTTCTCCCCATCTCTGCCACCACCACCTAGCCCAAGCCATCGGCTCTCACCTGACCCTGCAATAGCTTCTTAATGCTCCATTCTTCCCATAAAGCATTGAGTAACTAAAGAAACATGTTTTAATTACATATTCTCAATGTTTGCTTACAAAACTGTTTCTCTGGAATCAAAGTTTCAAACTTTTCTGTTTACTGAAATAAAACTGTTTATGATATCTCTTAATGAAAGCATGCTTACATTTGCCTATTTCTATTTCTGCATTTTTTTATGCTTGAACTATGTTTACATTGTCAAAGCAAATAACTATTACATTTTTTTTTTTTTTTTTTTTTTGGAGACAGAGTCTCGCTCTGTCACCAGGCACCAGGCTGGAGTGCAGTGGCGCGATCCTGGCTCACTGCAACTTCCGCCTCCCGTGTTTAAGCAATTCTCCTGCTCAGCATCCCGAGTAGCTGGGACCACAGGCACTCGCCACCACGCCCAGCTAATTTTTGTATTGTTTAGAGATGGGGTTTCACCATGTTGGCCAGGATGGTCTCGATCTCTTGACCTTGTGATCTGCCTGCCTCAGCCTCCCAAAGTGCTGGGATTACAGGCATGAGCCACTATTACATATCTTTTAACCTTTATTTAGTTCTTAGAATTTATTTAGTCTTAGTTCTACAAGTAACCACGTATCTCATGCTCGTCATCCATCCTTGTATAATATCTCTGGGTTATTGAGGTTGTCTAAAGGTTATTCTCTAGCACAGCAGTCCCCAACCTTTTTGGTACAGGGACAGATTTTATTTATGGAAGACAATTTTTCCATGAACAGAAGGGATTAGGGGATGGCTTCAGGATGAAACTGTTCCACCTCAGATCATCAGGCATTAGATTCTCACAAGGAATGCACAACCTAGATGCCTCACGTGAGCAGTTCACCATAGGGTTCACACGCTTATGAGAGTTTAATGCCACTGCTGATCTGACAGGAGGCAGAGGTCAGGCAGTAATGCTCGCTCACCTGCTGCTCACCTCCTGCTGTGCAGCCCAGTTCCTAACAGCCATGGATCATTTCCTGGGTCTGTGGACCTTCAGGTTGGAGACCCCTGCTGTAATAGATTTCTGAAGAGAAACATTTATGGGAATGACATTCTTTGAGTTGTCACATATTGATAATAGTCTGTGCCGTTTATACTGGAAAATATGTTTTTGGTAGATTTAAATCTTCGGCTTACATTTTCTTTTCTCGTCTTAAATTATGTTACTCCATTTTCTCCTGCCACAGATCATTGCTTTCTAAATGTTTGATTGATAATATGTAATTTAATTTTCTTTTTGGGGGAAGAGGGGGTAGATGCCCAAATAATTTTTTCTTTTTATGTAAAGACTACTAAGCTTAAAATGTAGTTTCATATATTTGTCTGCTTTAGGATTTTTTTTTAATTATATTTTTTAGTGTTTGTTCTGTTGCCTTGTTTTTCTTCCTCAAGAATTTCTGTTATCCGTATATTGGATCTCCTTTGACTGTTTTCAGTATCTGTCATTTTTTCTCAAATACTTTTATGTCTTTCTAATGAACTTCCCTTTCACTTTCTATTCTATTCTTTTTAAGGTGTTTTATTTTCTTTTTATTTATTTTCATGCAGCTTCTATTTTAGCATTCATTCCCAAAGTGATTGTTTCATTTCTATTTCTTTCTCAAGTTTTGTCACCTCATTTTTCTACTTCTGATTTATATTGTTCTGTTTTGTTTTGTTTTCTTAATATCTTTTCAATCATTTTGAAATAATAGGTTAAAGTTCATCTATTTTATGGGCATGTCTTTCTGACATCCTCTCACTGACCATGAATGTTATTCTCCTCATTCTGTTTTTTCAATAACAGTGTAGGATTTGACTTCAGTACTTCTGTGTTTATTTTTATGTGACATTAGTTTTCCTTAATTTTTAGAAGGAGGCTTGATTCAGGTAGTTTTTCTGACTTCACAGAGCTACCTCTTGTTTCTTATAGTGTTAACATAATATGGTGGCTTGTGTTCTTAAATTTCCTGGTTTTACTTCCCTCTCTCACTTTTATCTGGACCATTTCTTTCCATGCTCTCTGTTGTCTTGGTCCTTTTGAAGTTTGCTTCACTATCAGTCCTTTTGCTACAGTGTGGGGGCCCTGGCCTGGAAGGGAGCCCTGGCTGATCATTTTCAAAAGCTTATGGACTCTTCAGATTTTACTGTGCACCTTGTAATCACCTACTATTGGGAGTAGATAAAACCCCGTTGGTTTCACCTGCTGTCTTCTAATTGGCCTGCTATGCTTTCAATGAATTCTGGGCTCTCCTGCTTTCACATCTGACAGATGCCCTATAGCTTCTCTCAGCTTCCCTCTGCACAGATGCTAATATGAGGCAGATCTTGTGGCTATTGGCAGGTTGCTCCACCCACTCATATTTTGGGTTATCTCTATGAACCAAGTTTGGTTATAAATGTAGTCCATGGCTTTTGGATTGAATTGTCTACTTGTTTTCTGTTTTTATACAGGGACTTGGTTTTCGTCACCATTGCCATTCTCCTATAGCATTCTCAAGGAACTAGCCACTTTAAGTAACAAATCAATTAGCCAAATTTTCTTTGAGTGAACTATCTGGTTATCCTATTTGAAATGATAAAACTGCTTCATATGTACCAAGATGAACAAATTTTGCTTTTATGTAAGTAAAACAAAATGTATGTCTGCTTTTTGCTAGCTGAAACTTGTCTCTGCTTAGATCCCTATCAAAAATAGTGTCACAAAATGAAGTATATTGCTCCTAATGTAACACTTTCCAGGTGATTTGATCACATAAATGTAAATGTTACAGAGGTTTATATGTTTCTATTTAGTGCATTAAGATTGTAACTAAGTTCAGTTTCTGACTTCATACACAAGAGTTAATAACTAGGCACATTTACCTACTGATTAAGTAAAAATAGCTTCCCACACTGATGATTGAACAAAGGCTTTAGGGAATTAGTACTTAAACTTTTGCTTGACAGTCTGCTCAACTTTCAATGTGATTTAATTTATGACTGCTTTACCCACGGCTTTAAAACAGTCTTCACTCAGAACTAGTATGTTTTTTATTGTTCAGGAAGCTGTTTATTGTTTTTTCCCTTTGCTTGCTTTCTTACTTTTTTTATTGTACTTTAAGTTCTGGGGTACATGTGCAGAGCATGCAAGTTTGTTACATGGGTATACACGTGCCATGGTGGTTGGCTGCATCCATCACCCTATCATCTACATTAGGTATTTCTCCTAATGCTATCCCTCCCCTAACTCCCCAACCCCGACACTCCCCAATGTGTGATGTTCCCCTCCCTGTGTCCATATGTTCTCATTGTTCAACTCCTACTTATGAGTGAGAACATGCAGTGTTTGGTTTTCTGTTCTTGTGTTAGTTTGTTGAGAATGATGGTTTCCAGCTTCATCCATGCAAAGAACACTAATTCATCCTTTTTTATGGCTGCGTAGTATTTCATGGTGTATATATGCCACATTTTCTTTATCCACTCTATCATTGATGGACATTTGGGTTGGTTCCAAGTCTGCTATTGTGAACAGTGCTGCAATAAACATATGTGTACATGTGTCTTTATAATAGAAAGATTTATAATTATTTGGGTATATACCCAGTAATGGGATTGCTGGGTCAAATGGTATTTCTATTTCTAGGTCCTTGAGGAATTGCCACACTGTCTTCCACAATGGTTGAACTAATTTACACTCCCACCAACAGTATAAAAGCATTCTTATTTCTCCACATCCTCTCCAGCATCTCTTGTCTCCTGACTTTTTAAAGATCACCATTCTAACTTGCGATCTCAATGTAGTTTTAGTTTGCATTTTTCTATTGACCAGTGATGATGAGCTTTTTTTCATATGTTTGTGGGCTGCATAAATGTCTCCTTTTGAGAAGTGTCTGTTCGTATCCTTCACTCACTTTTTGATGGTGTTGTTTGTATTTTTTCCCGTAAATTTGCTTAAGTTCTTTTTAGATTCTGATTTTAGCCCTTTGTCAGATGTGTAGACTGCAAAAATGTTCTCCCATTCTGTAGGTTACGTGTTCACTCTGATAATAGTTTCTTTTGCTGTGCTGAAGCTCTTTAGTTTAATTAGATCCCATTTGTCTATTTTGGCTTTTGTAGCCATTGCTTTTGGTGTTTTAGTCAGGAAGAATTTGCCCATGCCTATGTCCTGAATGGTATTGCCTAAGTTTTCTTCTAGGATTTTTATAGTTTTAGGTCTTATATTTAAATCTTTAATC